>JBAMJV010004303.1:0-17500 GCA_037951105.1 Echinarachnius parma
ACATTTACTCTGATCTGAAAGAAGAGCGAAAGAGGAAGAGGAATCAATGAAAATAGTCAATTACGGCAATCGCATACAATTCATAGACGTAAACCGCAGAATGACATGACAAAAAGTGCATAAAAAGAAGAAGTCATACAACAGTTTATACACGAACGCAATGGAATGAAAGTATAGAAAATTACAAACGACTAAGTAAAAAGCCTGTTTTCATATTTTAAAAAAGAGCAATTAAAACACAAATGGGCGCTCTCAAAAAAAAACATTTGGTTTCAACCTGAAAATTTTTGAAAAAGTGCAAGCATTTAAACATTTTTAAAAAAATATCATCGAATAAATCTGGGCCCCAGATTTATTCCGATCGGATATATTTATTGATATTTCAGCCGTTTCTGAACCGATTTTGATCAAATAAAGTTTACTATGTCATTGAAAATATATGCTCTTTCAAATTTTACACTTAGTTTTCATTATCTCAAAAACAATTTATTTCGTGCAGCGCCCTCTATACCCTCTATACCAAAACTGAACTACCCCTTTAACTTTTTGAAGACTGTTCTGTGGATGCCTATAGATACCTTTCTGACTTTTTGGCATGCAACTCCAGGCTGGAGGAATTCAAGAAGAAGAAGGAGAAGGTGTCTGAACATATTATTACAACTAAGCTTTTGTAGGAAACTTAAACATCAGAATCGTATTCATGAACAGTTTACAGCAGTAGTAAACACTTGTATCGTTTGTGCAATATTGTTGTGGGATAATTTACTCTCCAACTTGCGCAACATATATATAGTCATATTTGATAAGATTAGCTTTTGAATATTATACTAGATTGACATTGCAAAATACTGTGTTATATTATTATCAGTATTAATATAACAACAGCAGCTACATGAGTGATGCAGCAACGGGGAGGGGGGGGGGGGGGAGGGGGGTTGGCACGTGCGCGCCATAACAAGTGTTAACAAATAATACAGAAACATAGTGGGGGAATTTTGTGGAAAACAAAATAAGAAAACATTAGCCTAAGGTGTGCCCCCAATAATTGTTGTGCCACACCACGCCATCTCCCTGTGCTACATATCGCTTATCAGACATGATCAACTCTAAATGGGAATTGCTTCCATAATATGTCTTCTTTTTAAGAAGGTCGGTGGAGCAACTCGCAAACAACCGTCAGAACAGGTTGATGCTCCTACTGGACCAAGACAAAGGTTATCTTTCCAAGCAACACAGCGACGTATGTTCAGGTTCAAAACAGGAACTCGTGACTATAGAGGAACTTGCCGCCTATGTTTGTAAAAAATAATTTGCTAGCGCGATAATGTACTGAAAGTGTACTAGTGTAACGGGCGCGCGGACAGCCGCTGCGGTATAAGGCACACATAGGAACATTACAATAGCAATGTGTGCAGACCGTAATGCCTATTTGCACCGGAGGGGGCGGGGGCGTGTATCCGGGGGGGGGGGGGGGGGGAATCATTGATATTATTGTCATTATTATTGTTCTTGTTTAGCTATCATTATGATTATTATTATGATTATTGTTATTACTATTATTATTATAATTATTATTATTATTATTATCATTATTATATTACATGTACTTTTATTATTATTAGTAGTAGTAGTAGTAGTAGTAGTAGTAGTAGTAGTAGTAGTAGTAGTAGTAGTAGTAGTAGTAGTAGTATCATTATCATCATCATCATCATCATCAAACTAAAATTCTGGTTCATTTAATATGCATTATTCTGATTTTAAATTCTTGGTTTCTCCCACCTACCAAGATGAATTAGAAATCCTATTATCAAATGTAAAAGATCGGTGTTAAAATGTCATTTAACTCACAGTCATTCACGACCAATCGGAATGGGGGGGGCTCTCTCTCCCCTTGCGAATCATGCACACCATGGTGGGAGGGTAATCGGCGAGTTCTTCTTTCATGAATTGTATTTTCTTTTTTGTTGAAAGTTAGCCCCCCCCCCCCCCCCCCCCCCCCCCTGCACTTTTTATACAATTAGAGATCCTGAAGTCCTCAAAGGGTAACAAATGCTCATATTTTTTTCACGCGCACAATATAGCCTACAGGTCTCAATGGCACATACCCCACACCCCCTCAGGGTGTGGAATGACTAACTAAATAACTAACTAAATAAAAACCGATAATAAATTGGTAGCTAGATATTTATCACAATTGCAAATTGCAGGATAATAGTTTGACATATGTTAAACCAATGGGTACTGTAGAATCAGTGGCGCGACTAAAGGGGACATTTGCCCCCCCCCCCCCCCCCACAATAATTTTCATGGTGAAAAAACGATAAAAGGGTGGAAAATGAGGGGGAAGTTGAGATGATGCTCAAGATAACTTGAAATGGACCTGTCATAGCCAGATGATAAACGTAAAGCGCATAGAGGCGACTTAGTAAGTTGTGTTATATAAAATACTTGCATTATTATCATTACAAAAGTAATGAGTTACTAATCGTACCTAACAGGATTGTTTTGGATGAGATTTGATCAAACAGGTTACGACAGAGCATAAATGGGCAAGTCCAAGCTATTTGTTCCCAAGTTGCTGATTTTTCACCTTTGCTCAAATGCGTTGATATAGGCACCAACTTAAAGCCAAGATATTGAAATTTCATAAAATGAACAAACAAAAAAGTTGCAATCGGTATAATGCAGACTGTAATTGACGAATATTATTTGCATAAATTACCAATCATGGTAACACATGTTACATTCAGAAATTCACTCAATTTTGAAGTATTTGAATTGATTTCAAAGGTCATGACCAAATTGGTGTAGGGACAGAGAGTCTATAGGAGAAATTACTTTCATTGTGAATTTCGTTTCAACAGCTAATTAAATATGCAAATGAGGCACATTCCAAATTTGGCATGTCCCATGTGTTACTTTTTCAGGAAAATTTTGTTTTATTTTTACTTGCAAGTATAAAGCTGAATTAAGCTAAATTTTTCCAAAGTTCTAATTTCCATGGGGGGCACATATAAAGCATGACATATTCCGTCAGATCTACCTAATTAACAAAATTCATTAATTAATTTTGGTAGCACATGGGACATTTTGGTAACACATGGGACACCCAGTACATTCTTTTTAGGGAACAGTATGAAAAAATAAATTTCTCTCTCCTGAACATGCTTATCTAGCAACAAAAAATGTCACACATGTCGCATGGGCCTGGCCTTCCTTGGTGGCAATGAGGCCGGGGTACAGGATCACAATCACGAACAGCGCAGCGAGCAGGGCGAAAAAAATGGTGAAGGAAGCCATGGTTGGACGTGGACAGGGGCAAGGACGAAAACCAAAACAAAAATGGATCACCGCAAATAAGTTATCCGTCCTCAAACAGAGAGAAAATCCAGTTTATGCACCCATATTTCGCACGTGTAGTAGTTGTGGACACCTAACACGCATATCCAGTACAGTGTGTTGATATAGCTCCTTGATTCATAACCTAACCAGGCTCTGTGCGTAGCACAGAGCCTGGCATATACACCGCTCGAAATCTCGCAGGAACATGTTTGTAGATCTGCGATGAGGTGTTTTATCCCCTTTAAGCAGATTATTTTTGTATTTTGTTTAGTTTTAATACACTCTGAAACCCCCATATTTGTGCGCGCTACATAAAATTACTATGAACAGAATGATAACTTACCTCAAATCGATAATTTATGTCGATTGTCCCTGTTAGAATCCGGCTTTTTTTCGATCGCATAGCGCATGCGCTGTGCGATGCCGATGAGTTTGCACTGAGTACGGTGGCGGTCATTATTGCAGCGATCGAAAGAAAGTCGGATTCTAATAAGGACCGATCGACATAAATTATCAATTTCAAGTAAGTTAACATTCTTTTCATAGTTATTTTATGTAGCGCGCCCAAACACGGGGGTTTCACGGTGTATTAAAACTAAACAAAATATAACAATAATCTGATTAAAGGGGTTAAAAGACCTCATCAAAAAAACACTTCACAATTTCGAGCGTCAGTTATTCACAGCTCCGCACGGAGCTGATCACAGTTACTTGATTTAACGAAGAGCTGTGCACAACCAATTTTCAAAAGCTTACGCGGCAAGTTCCTCTATAGTCACGAGTTCCTGTTTTGAACCTGAACAGACGTAGCCAACAAGCTGGCATACGCAGAGGAACACCTTCTCACCCTAGATCGAGGTGACTGCCAGTGTGATACTCTTTCTGTATAATCATGTTCCAACACATCCATGATCAATTGAGACGTCCACGGTGGCGTAACTTGAATGGCCTGACTAATGTTTTGTTGTTGTTGTTTTTTTGTTGAGGGGCGAATTATTTTTGGGCATACTTTTATGATCCCCCATTGGTTTGTATTGTGTCTTTCTTAAATTATTAGTGGCCCCAATAGTTTGACAAAATCTATTACAACCTTTAGGGCACGACCTTTAGAACAATTAAGAAATAACAGAGAGTGTGTCCCCATTTATACGCGACACCCCCAATCAGTCCAACCGCTAGGGCAACGTGTGCGTATTAATTTTGTGTGCGTATATTTGCACAAGTTACAATAGCAAATTCCCATTTAATGCGAGCACAATAGCCGATATGCCTGACTCATATTTTATGTCAACACAAAATGGTTTGTATTATACATGTACTTCACTATTTATTCACGGGAGGCCTACTACTGCCTTGTACTACAATAATTTTTCTAAATTCACTTCCTCTTTTAACAAAAAAACGTTTTGTGATATTGCAGTTGGGGAAAACAGATCAGTACAACAGACTAAGAGGCGCAGCGCACAGTAAAGGCACTTTTGGAACTTGATGATGTATACTTATAAATCTGCACATTATAATTTCTGACATGTGTACCAGTATCCATTGAACAACATGTATACGATTTGGGTGGTAGTATTTCTCGGCTCCATCGATCCTGCAGTGACACAGAATGAAGGTAAGTAGATTAATAACGAACATTTCGCGTGAAAATACTATCAGAATAGATTTCCCTTGATTAATTCCCCTTTATCCAATTAGTGTGTAAAGTAAGTATTATATTTATATAATAGTAGGGCCCTATTATGCACGATACCGTAATAAAGTGATAGTATGGTTATATTCCGTTTGAGTGTTTCGTCAAACATTTACGTAGATTTCCAAGTTTGCTTGTATTTTGAAACATTTATTTATTTATTTATTTATTTATTTTGGTATACATTTCAAACTGATCAGCAGCAGTGCTGATAGGATCAGTGTACATTGAACATCAAAACATACATAGTATAAATAATACAATATAGCAATTGTTACATTCGAATTTGAATGAATTGGAACATTAATGTTAAGTACAAAATTTACAAAAGTAAATCACTATAAAATAAACAAAGCTACACTACACAAAGAACAAATATCAAATCATTGTGCATAATTGCTAATCAACCAATGAATTGTATACAGTAATTCATAACTATATAAGTGATATAAAGTAATTCATAATTAAAACTGTTCTAAAACTGTTCTAAAACTATTATAAAACTGTTCTAAAACATGAATGAATACTAAATCTATACACATGTAGGAACTTACGTTGCGTATAACTTGGTTGGACTGACTACTGGGCTTCACGCGAATGATTTTATTTTTAGGGGCCACACTAAAAGGGATCTAGTAACTTTGTTGATATGTGCAAAAGGTGATAAATGGTTGGTACAGTGTATATTTTTGTTATCTGATATGCAGGGTATTGTGTGAAAATTTCAAGTCAAATAGGCGTTATATGGCCGGTCGAGTAATGAGCAAAAATGTAAGGGAAATTGAAAATTTGAAAAACCGAAACCTGTCCCATGATTTTATTGTTAATACAAATACAACAAGGTATGAGGGAACCACTAGAATTCTAATTGTATTTTGAGGATTTGGACAATGTTACAAGTCCCTTTAATATAGTTCTTTATTTCTACACGGATATCCCCCTATGTATCTTATTTTCGTTTTTATTAATTAGGGGGGAAGAGAAAGCACGTGCCCCCCACCCTCCCCCTCCCCCCCCCCCCCCCCCCCCTCCCCGGCAGTTTGAGTCATACCTCCGTGGTACTATCAAGGGTTTATATTCACTTGGTCTAATACCACTTGGTCTAATCATCAGTTCGTCTAACTCCACTTCGGCTAAACCCATTTGGTCTAATCATCACTAGGTCTAATGCCAATTTAGGCAATTGCCGTTTCGTCTAATCACCAAATGGGCCAATTGTCACTTCGTCTACTTTTTTTTTCTCCCCGTTTCGTCTATTATCACTTCGTCTAATACCAGTTCGTCTAATTCTCCGTTAGGCTACTCTTCACTTGGTCTATATGCAATTCGTCTAATTACCATTTGGTCTAATATCCATTTAGTCTATTACCATTTGGTCTATTACCATTTCGTCTAATACCAATAGGTCTATTTTCCACTTGGTCTAAAAGCAGTTCGTCTAATGCCATTTCGTCTAAACACTATTTCGGCTAATGACCATTTAGTCTAATTCTCATTTGGTCTAACGATCGCCCACACTGACCTCTGTGGTGGCCACCGCCTGCATACGATTCCATAGGGCTGTAATTATAGCTCTATGGACATTTAGCCACAGCTGTTTCACTAGACGAAACCTGTGTATAAGAGAAAACTAATTGGCCGCTACAATCACGTGACCTTCATAGACAAGTCCCAAAATATCGTTCGTACGCTCACCACCCAAGGGAAAATAGATATGTGGCCGCTATAAACAAGTGAATTTCATCAAACAGCTGGTGTATATTGACCACCTAAAAGGAAACAAGATAGTGGGCGTTATAATCAGGTACCATAAAATCGTATATCGTCAAACAGGGGCATAGACAACGGGGGGGGGGGGGGGTGGGGGGGGGGATGCGATCCCGCCTCACAAGGTGGGGGGATGACATGTACAATTACCCCCCCCCCCCCCCCCCAGCTTTTAGGGAAGGATATTTTTTTGTTTTTGTATCTGTATTCGAGTGGGAAAGAAAAACATTCGTTGTATGAGCTAAGACTTGTTAATTATAACGTTAAAAAAACGTAATTTATACATCCACTTTTAATTTTCACACACATTTATAAATTATAGGGTAATATTATGCTTTCACAAAATATGATTGTATTACACTCGTTATTTAGTGGTAATTTTAACTTGTCTAGTTTCGTACGGGTGCATAGGATCTAACATGCGTTAAGACACTTCTTGAACAGGGGCCGCGGAAAAACAAAGAAATACATAAACATAAAATAACACACTATATAACAATTGAAATGTGATCAGCCCTTCTCTTTCAAAACCTTTCCGCGGCCCCTGTTGAACTGTTGAACTTAGTGGACACTTTTACTGACACTGAACTACAATTATCATATCAAACTTTACACCAACGTAACATTAGACCTTTAGACCAAATGATCATTATACTAAATGGGCATTAGCCCAAGTGGGACATTAGCCCAAGTGGGAGTAGCCCAACTGTCAATTAGACCAAACGGGAAGTTGATGAAATGGTGATTAGACCTAGTGATGAACTGCCCATCTTGATATAGCCGAAGTGGGTGTAGCCCATATTAGACAATCTGGTGATTAGACGAAATGGCATTAGACTAAGTGGGTTTGGACCAAGTGGAAATTAGACAATAAGGGTATAGCCCAAATGGTTATTAGACGAACCGGCTAATGGACCAAGTGGTTGTAAACGAAATGGGTTTAGACCATGTAGGATGAGACGAAGTGGATATTAGACGAAGCGGGTTTAGACCAAGTGGGGGATTACCCTATCAAGTATAATCGAAGTTGTTGTATGGTATTACTATTGGGCAATTCCACGGTAACGGAAGGACATTCAGACGCAATTTTTGAAATTTAATCAAATAATTCCAGGATCCTGCTTATGATTCATCATTGTAAATAACATTTCTGAGACTCTTGGTGGGACACCTTTGATTTCCTATTTATTATTTATTTTGTTTACATTACGTTTATTAGATATGGACACTGAGGCCGGTAACGGAAGGACGGCAAAATGGACATGGATTTTCAAGTTCTTTAGTTATGATCCAATCTCTGTGAAGTTTCAAATGCTATCATGTTATATTGGCTCATAGTCCATTCCCTTATGTTCAAAGAGTATTACAACATTTATTTGAAAAAAATATGTCTATTGGTATATTAATTACAAGAAGTTAATTGCTTCACTGTTCGGTAACGGAAGGACAGTAACGGAAGGACAGAGTTTTTGATTCATTAAAAATATACTTTAGGGCTCTCAAAAAAATGAAATTTTAATGTGAACACATATTGTGATATCCAATCATCCATTTTGGTACCTTAAAACAGAAAAATAATAGAAAGGAATGCAAAAAATGAAGAAAATCTCGAAATAGGCACTGTGTAGTCCCATGTGTATGGGTTCATGTATGGTGTCTGTTTCTCCTATCAGGAGACGCCCAATATTTTTTGTAATCATGTAAACTGAAAGATATCATTATGTGATCATGATTTATTAAAAAATAATCCAGAAAAAATAAACAAGATCAGAAATAATCCTCATTTGATTTTTCCACTTTTGGCTCATTTGGCGTGGAATTGCCCTATTGCTGAATACATTTCTGTGTTTTAAAGGGATAGTTGAGTTCTGGTAAAAGAGAGTAGGCCTAGTCACCAAAAACCTGCATCATTACATTACAAACTAATAGTTATGACTCCACCATGCTCGAAAGGAATACAAAATTACAAATGACTAAGTAAAAAGCCTGTTATCATTCCAAAAGAGTTGTTAAAACTCAAGAGGGCGCTCTCTAAACACTCATCGGTTTCAACCATTTTAAATTTAAAACTATTGTGCATGTGATGTTTTGTTATTAAAGCGATTAGATAGAGAGATATTACAAACCTCTTCTGTACATTTTTGAAAAGTGGAAGCATTTAAAACAATTTTATAATGGCTGGTTCAAAATTATCGAATAATTGTGGGGGCCTACAATTATTACAAATCGTTATGTTTCTGGATATTTCAGCCATTTCTGAACCGATTTTGATCAAATAAAGTTTATTCTGTCATTACAATTGTATGCTCTTTCGAATTTGACACTTAGTTTTTCATTTGACACTTTCATTATCTCACAAAAGATTTATTCTGTCATTACAATTGTATGCTCTTTCGAATTTGACACTTAGTTTTTCATTTGACACTTTCATTATCTCACAAAAGATTATTTTGTGTAGCGCCCTCTATATCAAAACTCAACTATCCCTTTAAATTGTTGAATGAGAAATATTTAAAAAAAATACAATTAAACAGTCGCGCGGTGTTCATATAGTCACAGTGTACGTAGCGAGCAGCTGCTTTCTGGACTTGCTCAATCAGCTTCTTTCTGGACTTGCTCAATCAGCTTCACTAGTGGGGTTCACCTGCCTTCTGTATAGATGTTGAACACAGCTTCAATGAACTGCGTATGCCAACGCTTTCAGAACATGTTCGAATGTACGACCTGGGCCCGGTGGCCCAGCGACATTTACAATGGTAATTAGCATCATGGGCCGGTATTCTACTGAATTTATCAACTTGGGATAGACTAACAAGACAGAAATTCCCAGTAACCAGTTAAACCAGTTCAGACAAAGGGAATTAACCGATCACACTGATGGTTGTCATGCACCACTATTGATTGTTTCTTGTCATTAGACATCCATACAATTGGATGCTTGACGTTCAAATGGCATGTTTGAACGTGATTGTCTCTAGTTATATACTGTCCGTTTAGTCAGAGGACATAATACTGTATAACTGGTGACTTGTTAAACAATGTCATTTATAATGTTAATCTGATGAGAAATAATAGGTTTTACCTCTGGTGGTGAATGACAGCAAGCAATGTGTTAGTCAAAATCCACGGGGTTGGAATAGTTTGTACTGGTTAGTGGTATTTTATGTTCGTTTAGTCCAGCCTATGTTAATACATTTAGTAGAATACCAGAATTGGCTCTAACTCATCGATGTCAACATGCTAGAATAACCTAAACCTCACAAGAGCGTAGCTGCACTGCACATGCTCATGCAACTGTATTGGATTACCCAAACATAGAGATCGGTGGAACTAGGGCTGGTCCTGGGACCTGGGACATGATCGTACTCTCGCCTACAGGGCCCCTGTCCAGAAAGAATAGCAGTCGATTGTATGTACAGTCAGAACAATATGCATATTTGAACCGATAAGGTTTGCGCAATCAGTCACATGATCTGATTTGCAATTAATTTGTTGTTTTGCAATAATATTTTATTTTTCTCTCAAACAACAAATTTACAATGTAAATCATTTGCAATACAAATCAAATTTTGTCAACATAGTCTTATGGAAAATCATAATTGATGTATACAATCCACATACAATTACTATTAAATAATACTTAAAGAGATATTCCTGATCATGATATATACTTTTCATAACTTCTGTAAGTTTTGTTTTAACACATTTTCAAAAATCATCTCTTTTAGTTTCAACGAAATAAAAAAAACAATATATTTCATTTGAGAGAATATCATTGAAATGCAACAACTGGTTTTCTTAGTAATGTTTCATTTTCTCTCAAGTTATAATCATATTACAGAGAACAAATTTTAAAGTACAAGTATAAACTAATCAAAATCATAATCAATGTATTCATACACAATTCTTAAAAAAAGAAAGAAAAATGTATACACCATTATATCTATTTATCTATATAATTACATAATATCAACATAAACTAAATAATGATCATTATGGTGTTTGAGAGAAAACCTACAAGAAAGTGGAAAGATAAAAGAAGATAAAAGAAGAGAAAAACAAAAAACAACAACAACAAAAGAGGGGAGGCGGTAGAGAGAAAAAAAAAGAGTAAAATCCCAGAACTTGGTGTCTCTGTCCCATAATCTAAGCAGAAAGGGTGTCCCATGTTATATAGTGGATTCGCAGCGTCCCTCTCTGTTCAGCTATCCTTCTTTCTTCCTCTTTATTTTCCATTAATGTATCTTTAATATCTTTACTAGTTGGAGGATAATCCTTCGTTCTACTATTTACGAATATCATACTTTTTATCAACAATATAACGTGATTTAATAATTGGTCTTCCCCTGCATTATTAACCTTCATTCCCACATGAACCCCTTTCCAATCTATATTTTTTCATTCTTTTAAATCAAACTCATTACCACAATCTACCCAAATCATTCTTCCTTTTTCACAAGAAAATAACAAGTGTTCATATGTTTCCTGCATTTTATGACAAAAAGAGCATAACTTACTATTTACTATATGAAAAGTATACATATGTTTTTTGTATAAATAAAGTTATAGGGCAATTTAAATTGAAACTCCCTCAGTGTACTATTAAGCGTACATTTTCGAGGACGTACACAAATATTCTCATCCTTTCCAATAACATTATATAAGTGTTCTAATTTATATTGCGAACTGCAAACGACTTCTCTACCCTTAAGTTTAACAAATGTTCATATATACTTTTTGAAGTTATACCACATAATAAATAATCTTTTTCATTCAATCGAAACTCCTTATTCAATCCAGTATCCTCC
This sequence comes from Echinarachnius parma, assembly GCA_037951105.1. Taxonomy (NCBI): domain Eukaryota; kingdom Metazoa; phylum Echinodermata; class Echinoidea; order Clypeasteroida; family Echinarachniidae; genus Echinarachnius; species Echinarachnius parma. The sequence continues at coordinate 11,614 of JBAMJV010004303.1, forward strand.
ATCACAATATAATTTCTACTTAACAGTTGTTTCCATATAAATGGTATATTTTCAAATATTTGTTTTACTATATCAATCCCTGACCTATCTAAGCCTAATCTAATAAATTCATGAACAGATTTTATTCTCCCATTACAGTCAACTATATGATGTATTTTATAAAAATTTTTCAAAAATAAGTTTTCATTAAAATAAATCTGTCCATTAATTCGAATGAATCTATTATGAAATAAAATTTCATTTCTACTTCCAGTTTCCTTTAATAACAAATATTTTGAACCAATCCAAACTTCTAACATTTCAATATAACAAACCGGAAATGACAAATTCAATAAATCAAATGAAACATTACAAACAAGAACTAACAGACCTCCTACTTTCCGAGTAAAAAATGTAAAAACTCTTTTCCATCCCATCATTGATTCCCCTAAAATAAGTCTCTTAATCTACATGATTCTCTGTGTACGAATAAATGATTGAAAATCAATAATGTCAGTCTATTTAAATCTTCCATGACCCATGTCGGTACTGGGGTGAGTGATGATACATATATTAATTTAGAAATCACAAACGTTTTTTTTTTTCCATCAAAGTCAAGTCCCGATGTTTCCACCATGTTAATAAATTTATAATTCTACTTAAAATTTCTTTAAAATTAATTCTTTCTTGAATTTCAGGATCCAAAGAGAAATATATACCCAATAGTTTAATCAACCAACTATTTTACCGAAAGGAGTTACAACTTCCCTACCATGAAGAGGACCTAATAACAAAATTAATTGCAACTTTGCAATCGATTATAACTCTTTCTTCAACAACGGGGCCCAGAAGGATTCTGGATTCTGGAGTCAGCTGCACAGGGGCTAGACTTGCCTAGAAAATGGTGTTGATATGTAATCATAATGTGCTTTTGGGACGTTGTTTTGGTCACCTAATTTCTGAAACGCCGGTAGTTTCCCTACGCTGTTGGACATGATCGTCATGACATTCGGCGAGCTTTCTCGAAGAGTATATCTCCATCATGTCTGTAGTTTACAAATTGTTTAAGAGAAGCCGAGATTCATACATGTATATCTATCCATAGTCCATACAAATTCAGGGTATATCTATGTCTATATAAACAAATGTCCATTGGACAAAATCCTATACCAGAAATATCACATTATTAATTTTTTTCACGGAGTTTTGATTTATTTAAAGGTTCAATATATGATAATATCACCATATGTGTACCACCAACCCTGCGTCATATCCCTTCTTTATTCAGCTTATGGTAGGATTCTTAAAATAATGTTGCTGTTATATGTACATTAGTTTATATTTTGGTAGAAAATGTAAATATGATTTTTTGTGGATGTCGTTCATTTTATAAACTATGGTGCTGGAAATGTGGATAGAAGGATATCCAATAAAATCAAATCCAGCATTGTATATAATGTGAATGACCTTTCATTCGTACAATTTGTTTAATTATGCATTTACGTTTTGATTTTCTACTTTCTAATGTATTTCCCTATTTTGCAATTGTTTATAAGCTTTATAAACACGTGCTCCTATAATTTGACAATAACAAACATAGGAGTAAATGATTTATAACGACACACTAAAAGTGTGGCAGAGAAAATTCACATGCCCCACCCCAATCAGTTGCAACATGCTCTACACTAGATACGTACGTCACTGATCTTTACATTCTTTGTTATAAAAGCCCGGAATAATTGTAACCAAATATTTGGAAAGAGGGCTATTTATGAGGTTGCGTGGTACACAGTCGCTCTCCATTTCATCTTGTTCACTCTTGTATTTATTCAACTGTTTTCCCTTAGCTATAGAAACATGAATCAAATACAATACTGACACAATTAAAATTGACGATTGACAATTTGGAAATAATTATTATCATTATTTTTGGGACTACATGCATGAGCAGTCATTTAACAAATATATATACAAATTTACCAGTTGTATTTTGAGAAATTTAAATTAATTTTCTTAATTTGGCAATAAGTCTTAGATTGGAGATATGCAATTACAAACTATGGTAATTATTATTTTCCTAGTTTGGAGGTGTGACTTCAGCCACGACGACTGTGGTATACAACGATACAGCAACGATGGAGGCTGGTGGTCAAGGCAGCTGGGTATATATGAATCTTATGATGGTAATATTTATGTGTACACACTTTGTATTAAAAGGGAAGGAACTCCTAGCCTTTTGACTGACTGGATGTGATGAGAGCATAACTCTTGTCATTTCTAGTCACTTATTTCCTCATGAATATTCCCAATAATGAAAATAATCAATATTTTATGGCCCACTGTCGTCTGCTTTCAATGCCAACAGGAGGCGGCCATTTCTTCAACTTCTCGCGGTGAAATGACGTGTCAGGCGGAGAACACAATAGCGGGTTACGATAATGCTATTGTGTTCTCCGCCTGCCACGTCATTTCACCACGAGTAGTTGAATAAATGGCCGCCTCCTATCATCCTATGGGCATTGAAAGCAGACGACAGTGATCCATAAAATATTGATTATTTTTGTAATCGGGAATATTTATGAGGAAATAAGTGACTAGCAATGATAGTAGTTATGCTCTCATCACATCCATTAAGTCAAAAGGATAAGGGTTAATTCCCCTTTAATGTTACCTTCTTTTCATTGTTTGCGTTCCATTATTGGGGAGGGGGGGGGGGGGAGAATAACATAATGTCCCTAGCTATGCCTGTGGCTAGACCGGTACTTTAACCACTAGCTGTATGAACAAAATAACTCCTATGATATTTTATGAGATCTTATTGTGAGATCAAAATATGTCTGAAAATAATGAGCGGTTCAGAGTTATAGCCTAATTCATAATCATAATATATGATTTTGCTGTAAGGAAGATGGGGCAACATTTCCGGCAATTATCACAGTTACCAATGGTTATGCTGTATAAAACGTTTTTTTGCTGCATCTTTTGTCTTGTAGAGTACTATTTCGTAACTTTTCAAAGTTATGGTGAAATAGTCGCGAGGTGTTTCCTGCCAAACATTAACTTTCAGTCAAACTACGGACATTTCGACTTGGAATATTATGTTTTTAATGGCTATCTGAACGTTACTGTGTGTGGAAATGACGACGATGATACAAGTACAACAAGACTGGATGGTACCTCCTTGAAATGGCGGAATGCAGAAATCGATATACAATGCTCATCGGCAATTAATGTAAGTATCATGATCATAGGAATTCTACAAAGGGAATAATACGGTACATTGAACACAACGGTTATTTTCGCTCTTCATGATTTTAAAAGGGGGTCTTTATTTTCAATACCAAGAGTGGGTCATTATTCATAACAAAATTACATCAGGGCCCATGTTCATGAAAGCCTGCTAGCTTACTAACTTGCTAAGTCTATTTTGGATGATATGTCTACGAATTAAACACATTACATTTTAGTCGTTACTAGGGTTAACTTAGTGGGTATCTAAGGCTTACCCTGCTGACCCTAGTTGGAGACTAGGAAAACTGTTCCTTGCTCAATAAACTGCACATTGAATTAAAACTTAGCACCTAACTAAGATAGCAGGGTTTCATATATGGGGCCTGGGTCCATCTGGGGAAAACAGCTTAGTCATTGCGCCCTCACATGTTAAACCATTATGTTTGTGATTGCAGCTTGACCTGCTTGACATGTGTGCCAAATACGAAAGTGGTCAATTTAATAGTACAGGCATAATTGATCAAAATCGGTTCAGAAACATCTGAAATATCAAAAAAAAGGAACCGATTAGAATAATGTGGGTCCCACATTTATTGTATAATTTAAGACAAATATTGATAAAATGCCTTCACTTTCAAGGAATACTATTTAAAGAGGTTTTTAAATAGTTGATGATCTCTCTTTTTTTTAGCAAAACATCATAATTGTTTACTTTATTTCAATATGTTTTTAAAGAGCAGCCGCGTGTGTTTTAACGGCTGATTTTCGAAAAAATAATATCGTTCTAACTTAGCCGTTTGTAAGTTTGTATACCTTTATTGCATGTTGGAGATATTAGTTTGTAATGATTAAGTGCAAGTTTTGGTCAATAAAATGCATATTTATATCACTTTAAGATAAGATAAGGTTTGAACGTTAGCAGGTAATACAAAAACTTAAAAATACTAAGCTTGTACTAAAACAACAAGAACAAACTGGCAAAACGTCATTTTTGTTTTAAAGTTGGGAAGAATGAGATTTAAAACCAGAATTCAATATCATTCGGATAATTATGTCTTTCCTATACCATTATCATTTTTTTTCATAAGTGCAGTATTTATTTGAAAATCACCAAGTTGTTAAATAATTAAAATCTGAATACGGAGGTATTATATTCACATAGTCTATTAAACACACCAATATTTATCGATATGTTGTTGCACCTTCCATTTTAATTTTTTTGTCTGTATAAATTTCAACAAATTGTATAGTCTCAATTCGTTGTAGCCCAGTTTAATTAATGTATAATTTCATTGGTTGTTCAACAATAGTCTTTTACCCCAAATCATAAAGTTTGTTTTTTTAATATTTAAAACGAAATTCAATTTAACAAGAACTATGTTTTAATCTCAGTTGATTCTCTTTTCATGGCAGTTTCTTCAGAATTTAAATCTTTATGACTATAAAAATGTATCGTCGGCTAAAAGAACACATTGTATTATTATTATATCATTGGGGGACACCACATCAAGATAAATTTTAAAAATGATTTTGATTATTTAAGTAAGTACGCATTCCACGTATCCCATACAGAAGATAATTAATGAAGCACAAAAGTTTGGTCGAAACCATCAGAAGCCTTTTTAAATCAATGTTTCATATAATCAAATGCAGAGATCATATTTACTGAATCAATTACAGCATGTGATGTTGAATTTTCTTTTCCATTATATAAACTAGCACCCTTATTATGATTTGCTTATACTTGCTTTACCAATATCAATAGATTTTTATGTTAAAATTTACCAGCGATTTTATGGAAAATTGAAACAATTGTTTTTGCTCATTTTGAGTTAGATATACGCATTTTGCAATAGTAATGAGTGATAAAGAACAACTACGAATGTGTTAAAATGAAATAGTAAATCGAATAGCCCGGTGGTATAGAAATGATAATTACCCTCATCATCGGCTATCGCTTTGGGCAACGGTCTTTTCTGTATACCACCTCGTTACTAGATTAACTATTTCAAGAAGCTCATTAGTTAGTTGTATAATAATACATTTGACAACGTTGTGTACTTCTGTTTTGAGGGAATCACAAATTGCCACTGCGCATAATCTGTTTTTGTTCACAACTCTGTTTAATTTTTAGATATCATTCACAGCTGTAGGAACCTTTTCCTACATTGCGATCGATGACATCCTTGTAACGGAGATAACTCCTCCGACTACAGAAGGTATTTCATGTTTAATTCGGGTATTGAAATGTAATTTTTTAAATGGCAGTGCACTCTACCAAAGGCTATTTATGTATAACATGTATAACGTGTATGGCACAAAAATCCACAACTTTCTCAAAGAATATGGTCATAAATAAGACGAATTGTAGCTTCAAATAATAAAACTATACACAAATATTTCCGCACTGAATAATTAAAGATGCACCTGTAAAGTGTCAGCTATTGCCCAAAATGACATTTGAGACTTCAATCATGTACCAAAATCATTGTAAGATATGTCCGAATTATGTGTGAAAGTTTCATGAAAAAAGAACACTGCTTCCCTGGTTAAAAGAGCGAAAATATGCGTCAGCTTTTACAACGAATCACTGTGTGACGTTTATGAGGTTTATGACAATTCATTCACGCTCTTGAGCTGAATTATAGATATCGTCATACTAAAGGGGCATTTGAAA
>JBAMJV010004303.1:22500-140338 GCA_037951105.1 Echinarachnius parma
CCTTTTGTTAACAAGGACAATAATACATTGAACAACATTGCAATTAAGGAAAGACAGTTAGATTAATTAACTGTTATACACAATTCTTTTTTTATAGTGTATTTAATGACCTGATCATTTAATGGATATTGCTTTCTGGATCAGTGACTATAAAAAACAGTTTATCAAATGAAAGCATTTATTATGATTCCTGGTAAAAGCATCTCTGCTATACTTTCTCCTTAATAAGAATACAGAAAGAGCTAAAACAATTCCTCATTATATACTGGAAAGTGATTTGCTAAACAGTATAACACTACTAATGAGTGAACGAGAAACATTTTGAAACTATTCGAATCTTCACCATTTACGTCACACTATATACAGGAAAGATGCAGCAAAGAAAGCCGCAGAACTTCGTCAGCGTACGCCATCTGCCCGTGGCAACGCGTACATGAATTCAGCCTACTCATCTGAAGTACCAGACAACCAACAACCAGACGTGGTCAAAGTGCCTGGAGGAAACCCCAGAATGAATGACGACAGTGGAGGATATGCTGATGTTCTGAAACCACCAGGTGGAGATGAAGAATACAGTTACGCCTACACGGAGACGAAAGGCCACCAGGGAAGGAACACAACAGGTGTCGTTGGTAGTGACAGTGCTATGAATGACCACTCATATCAGTCAGTAAAACCCAAAGGAGATGCCCTCAAAGGGTATACAAATCCCTGTAATAATGGTCCTGATTATTTCGTCCTGGAACCTCTGTCTACATCTCATTACCAAGAACAGCGACCAGTGGAACCTGATACGTCCGGGAATGATACCTACCATCATCTCAACCACGACGGGACCTCACCAATGGCACAACCTGACGACGGATATGGAGTGGTATCTGCAACATCACAGGGCGAGCATGGCGAGGAGACCTACAATACACTGGACCACGGCGGAGTCGCGCTGGATGTCAACAGCGCAAGGAAACCCCAAGCCAGGTTAAAAAAGGGGGTGGACAACGAAGTCGACAGTACGTACAACACACTTGGTCTCGTTGACGACGGGAGTCAACAGTCTCCCCCGACTCCTGACATCGGCGAATATGGTGCACTCGATCAGAATCCTGCAACTGCGCCCGGCGAATCCAATGATGCATACAATGTTCTGCACCAGTCTTCAAAAACAACGGCTGATAAGGCCAGGCGTCAGGCCCCGCGAGATGACCGGGATGTCAACGTTGACGACTACAACGTCCTCCACTCCGGGAGGGAAGTAGGAGACTACCACCAGTATCAGGACTTCGCAGCTGAGGAGCACCCTGACCAGTCCTCTCAACACGGAGCCCTGGACGATGCGGATTACAACGTCCTTCACTCTGGTAAGGAGGTCAGTGACTACCATCTGTACCAGGCGACAGAACCACCCAAAGACAGCGACGACGTTTACTATTCGGCCATCAAAGACCAGATTCCGAAAGGCAACGGATCGACCCAACACGAACCAATCTACAGCGACGAAGTTTACTCTGACTTCAATTAATGGTGCCATCACAGGAATCAAATTAATTGACTACAGTATGGTTAGAATTAAATTTGACAAGGTTTATGGGACTTTCTAGTGACTGATCTTGTTGAGTCTTCCTCAATATTATAGTCTCTCGATGGCGTTATTATCAACAATCGGCCATATCATCCACATGTCAGCATCAGGTCCCGATTAGAGTGAATTATTATTTCTTTATCATGGTATCTACTATTAGTCGAGCAGGAAGTGCTAAGTGATAACTGCTTACATAATAGTCGCGGAACCTTGCTTATGGCTTCGTATGTATATATATTACAAATATATTATTACATCTGCTAAACTAGAGACGACGGGCCAATTGAGAGATATATATACGTATAACTTATGCTTAACATTTTCAAATCAGACAAGACGGGTTAAATGGGTTTTAGAATGTGTAACTGCATATGGAAAGTCTATAATATGTATGTTTTGTTGATCTATCCATTTGTATAATTGAAATCATGATTTTGACCATTGATATTGCAGCGATGTTGTATATAAATGCAGACTATTATTTAACTGACACGTTATACATTATGCAATTATGTTTCTGTAAAACACAATTATATATATTATATTTTTCCAAAGTTTAAAGTGGTTCTCATATTATGTTTGATTAAAAAGGTTCTCGATATGTTTTTATTTTAAATTCTATTTAAGGTTTTAGAGCAGGAATGAGAGAGTTTTGTATCTTTCAAACGTATCATTCATTTAACACACAAATGAATGGGAAAATGCACGTTTTTTCTTTTTTGTGTGTGACATGCGACTCTAAAATGACACGTGAATATGGTGAAAGCTCAACCGCAAATTTGGTTTTAAAAGATGCACAAGACGCAAGATGCGAGCGACGCGTTGTGGATTTTTTTTTTAGTAATCGCACCAATCGAGGAAGAGAGGCAAATCAGTCCCCTCTCCAGTCTTGTTAGGGTAAAAGTCTAGGTGAATTTTATGTGAATTGAGGCTTTTGCTTGAAAACACAAACATCCCTGCTTTGAACTTTTTATACAATGTACATGTATATATTATCTATGCTTAATATTCACAAAATCTGGAAGCTGGGTTGAATCGGACTATAAATGTGTATGTTTTGATGTTTTGTTGATCAATCCATTTGAACAATCAACATCATAATTGTAACCATTGATCTTGCAGCGAGTGTTTGTATATTAATTGCATGATATTATATAGCTGACACATTATGCCTAAACAGTTCTGTAAATTCAATTGTATATACTAATTTTCCAAGGTATATATAGCGGATCTGATAGCGGTGCTCATATTATGTTTGATTTATGTTCTCGATATGTTTGTATATGTTTTATACACGTATTGATATTTAGCAGTACTACTGAATGTAAACGAAACAGTGTATATAGGCCACATCTTATATAATTATATTATATATTTTATATATTTTTATAAATGATCTATCATATTATTATCTAATCAGTGGCGTAGCGACGGGCCGGGGCACGGGGGGGGGGGGGGGGGGGGTTCACGTGTTTATGCGTGGCCCACACAATTCTAAGCCTCGTGGGTTTTTGGGTCGCCCCTATTTCCAAAATTATATGTTTGAAAATACAATGTTTTTATTTGCACATATGAATATTACATTATATTCTTGATGTACTATAGGATTTCTCGGTCAATTTCGTAAGTTGGCCACACAAATTCATTTGGTGTGCATTCAATTTCGCCGATTTTGTCACCGCAGCAGTATTCTGCAGTTCAAATTCGTTTTTTAGCATTCGAATTCATATAACAATCATTCGAAAACATTTTGTTTGCATTCGATTTAGAACGTGTTTCTATTTCGTAAAATTGTCATTCAATTTAAAGCGAGAAAATTTGTGATTACGTAATACCACCTTCCGTGAAATCCGTTGGCGAAATTGAATGCAAATAGCGTGTTTTTTAAATTGAATGCTAAAAATGCTAAATCGTATGAACAAAATGCAATTTTGAATGACAATTGCAAGCCTTCAGCTCAATTTCGCGAAATTGAATGAAACGCTTATCAAAACGAATGAGAAGCTTACGAAATTGGCTGAGAAAACCTATATTATGTAATAACCTTGTTGTTTATCGACCATGTTTTTCTTTCGGTCTTGGTGTTTTTTAGGGTATTATATTTTCCCCACGTACTATTTTAAATATTCATACCGGTGGAAGCATTCATAAAGCCAATGGCTTTCCTAGCTGCCTCCACATTCTCATAATTATGTTTGTTGTATTCTAATTATGTTGCAATTTCGTATTAATTTAAATTGTAATCTTTGTTTTGTATTTTATATGTTTTTATGATGAATGAATTAAAGAACAATTTCAATTTCAATTTTACTTGTATGTTTTCAACTTTAAAACAAACAAAATCTTGTTCAATTCATGATCAATTAAATTCTTGTTTAATTCAATTCAAGTACATGGGTCCCGTTGCAAGAAAGAGATAATTTGATTGTAAGTTAGAACTGATTGTAAGTCAGAAACTTTGCGCGTTTCAACCAATCAGACTCGCGCATTTAGAACACATGATCTGACTTACATAAGTTGCAACTTTACTTTATTTTCTCGTCGGTATAATTTGTAATGGAATTAATCAATGTTTTTTGGAAACGCTATCAAATGTTTTGACATGTTTATTTTTCCAAATGGTACCTCACGAAACGTCATTGAAAGGATAGTTGAGTTTTGGTATAGAGGGCGCTACACAATTTGTTTTGTGTCTGTTAATGAAAAACTCGAGTGTCAAATTCGAAAGATCATACAATTTTAATGACAGAATAAACTTTATTTGATCAAAATCGGTTCAGAAATGGCTGAAATATCTCTCTATCTAATCCGACAATCTAATCAATAAAACAACACATGCGCAATATTTTTATTTAAAATGGTTAAAACCAATGTGTGTTTAGAGAGCGCCCTCTTGAGTTTTAACGGCTCGTTTTGAATGATATCAGGCTTTTCACTTAGTCATTTGTAATTTTGTATCCATTTCCTAGCATGGTGGACAGGTGGAGTTATAACTATTAGTTTATAATGTAATGGTGCAGATTTTGGTTACTAAAATTCAGTTTGACCAAAACTGTCCTCTCTTTACCAAAAATCTACTATACCTTTAAGCGCATACTAACGAAAGCGGGTTATTTACGATTGAAGTATTCAGATTTTTAATTCTCCACTGGAAAGTTATACAATCATGTACGTAACTCTGTATAAATTCAGTGCAATTAGAAAATGAATATCACTTTGAATTTTCGCTAGTAACTTGGCCATAATATACTATCAATTCAACGTGAAATTATCACACAGTAGACATATCAAAGCAATACCACATATCAAAGCAATATCAAAGCACAGCAATGCACATTTGTTTAACCATTTACCACTTTTTGCACATGACTGTGACCAAGTTACTAGATCACTTATATGCATCAACGCATCTACCTGATCCCGTGGAAGAACAGATCCACTACCAGTGAGAGTGGATCTCCCTGCCGGAAAGAACTTACTCATCCACAGTGTGAACCTACTGTGTTTCACAGTGTGGACCACAATGTTAAATTCGAGCGTTTTCACAGTGTGAAAACCAACTTACACTGTGAACACACTATAGGGCACTATATGACCACAGTGTAAAATCAAGGTGAAATTGTCTGCGTTCACAATATAGCGTGTAAAACGGTGTGCTCACAAAGTGCATCTCAGCAATTTCACAGTGTGTTCACAGTGTGTTCAGAGTGTGAGTTGGCTTTCACACTGTGAAAACGCTAGAATTTAACATTGTGGTCCACATTCTGAAACACAGTGTGTTCATACTGTGTTCACACTGGATGAGTGTATTTACTCCGATAGGGCTGTCACGGGCAATACCCCCGATTTATCAGTCTATTGCACATATGTTTTTATTGATATACTGTGTCGTATATGTTTTGTCATCTTTTGTTAGAAAAAATTGTCCTAATATATAGTATATTGTATATCCTTTTTATATTAACACAATTGAGAAAAGAAAAATACACAAGCCACATTCCCTGGTTTGAATTAACATCCAAATATTGATAACAATAGAAATAACGAATCAATATAGAGAAAAAACGAAAGTGATTACTAAATAAGCAAATTTTAATCATCATAGCATTTATCCACCGTCCATTCATTACGCAGTAACACAATCATTCTGAATGATTTGGGTTCAATATTATAACGTCACCTTTTCCCCGGTTTAAAATGAGAGCGAAAGAGGAAGAGGAATTAATTAAAATAATTGCCGCAATCGCATATAATTCATAGACCTAAACTGCAGAAAGACATGTCAAAAACAGGGCATGAAAAATAAAAGTCATACAATATGCACGAACGCAAAGGAACCACTTAATTCCGGATGTTTAGGTATAATTGTATCCTTATTATTCTTTGTGTAAATGTTAAACTGCACTAACGCAGTAAAGGGGGACCACCAGGCAAAGACGGATGGGGATGAATGTAACACACACAAACAAAATCAGATCGAACAGCCCTGTAATTTGGATTCTACGGATAAAAAACGAATGCGTCCCTCCATCAAACTATATATCGGTCAATAAAAGAGTTTAACTGATTTAGCATAATATTACAACAATATTGTACTTATTCTTATAAAGGTATTGTGAAGCCGACATTTGTAAACGTATGTCATGGAAAAATCTCAGAAATGAAGAATATGTAATTTACATGTAGTCAGTTTAAGCGAGGTTTGGTTATTTTGCTTAATATTCGGTCATGCTATTTGTGTGCGGGCTGGCGCGGGTCACGAGGGGTCACGCATAACGTTGTGGTACTTCGTGGAATCCGTGTACGAGCTTCCTCACTGGGTGAATACACGTAATTGCACAATTAACCGTTGGTTGTCGTTTTTATTATTTTTAGGTCTATAACTTCACGGACAAGATATTTCAAGCCCTAATTTTTTCTGGCATGCTATTAAATGACATTTTCTTTCATATAAGACAAGAACCACGCAACTTTTGAAATTTGGCTTGCAAAAGAGGGAATGTCCCTTTAATAGGTAACGACTATAAAGTTTCCAAGCCCCTAGATATTAAACTATACCATAAAACGACATTTCAAAAACACCACTCTGCAATATGTATTATAGACATTCATCATACACGTACGCCTCTCTCGATCTTTGTGATAATGCTCATTAACTGTTTTGTTTAAACTGTTCGGTGGATGCCTGTTACCTGTCTGACTTGCAACTCTGTACTTTGTGCAGTTCTCCAGGCTGAATGAATTCAAGAAGAAGAAGGAAAAGGTGTCTGAACATATTACAACTAAGCTTTTATAGGAAACTTAAACACCAGAACAATTGCAGTTTCTTCAATATTGTTGTGGGATAATTTACACTACAACTTGCGCAACATATACAGTCATATTTGTTAAAATATATTGAATGTTATACTAGATTGACACTGTAAAATACTGCGTTGTATTATTATCAGCAACAACAGCGGCTAGTGGAGCAACGGGTGGGTGGGGGGGGGGGGGGGCACGTTGCCACACAAAAGAAGTAAAAACAATACAAGATCATGAGGGGGAATTGTGTGGAAAACAAAATAAGAAAAAAGCATTAGCCTAAGATGTGCCTCCAATGTGCCCCCAAGTGGTGCACACTATACGTCACCTACCCTGTGCTACATAATTGCACTGTTTGATAATCGTTTATCAGAAATAATCAACTCTAAATGTGGTTTGCTTTAAAGGGATCTAGTAACTTTGTTGAAATGTGCAAAAAGGGATGAATGGTTGACACAATGTATGTTATCTGATATGTCCATTGGTAAAGTCCACTGGCAAAATGCAAAGTGATATTCGCTAACTCATTGCACTCACTTGTACACGGTTTCGATGATCCAGTGGATAATTAACATCTGAACACTTCAATCGTAAATATCTTTTTAACGAAAGGGAAGTTCGAAAAACCGAAACCTGTCCCATGCTTTCATTGTTAATATGAATACAACAAGGTATGATGGAACCACTAGAATTCCAATTGGATTTTGAGGATTTGGACAATGTTACTAAGTCTCTTTAATATGTCTCCTTTTTAAGACGGTCGGTGGAGCAACTCGCAGACAACCGTCATGTTCAAGTCTAGATCGAGGTGACCGCCAGGTGTGATACTCCTTCTGTTTAGGTTTCAACACACCCATGATCAATTAAGATGTCCACGGTGGCGTAACTTGAATGGCCTGACTAATGTTTGTTTTTTGAGGGGCGAATTATTTTGGGACATACTTTTTATGATCCCCCATATTGTGTCTTTCTTCAATTATTAGTTGCCCCAATAGTTTGACAAAAACGACCTTTAGAGAAAAAAATTGAAGAAATAACAGAGAGTGTGTCCCCAATTATACGCGACACGGTCCCCCAACCAGTCCAACCACTTCACGTGTGCGTACTAATTTTGTGTGTGTACAAAGTCTCATTTAATGCAAGCACAATAGCCGATTTGCCTAACTCATATTTTATGACAACAATAAACGGTTTGTACTATGTACTGCACTATTAAGTCAAGGTATTGCCTTGTATACTAATATATTTTCTAAATTCACTTCCTCTTTTAACAAAAACGTTTTGTGATTTTGCAGTATAGGGGGAAACAGATTAGTACAACAGACTAAGAGGCGCGCTGTAAAGGCACTCACTTTGGAACTTGATGAAGTATACGTAGGATGCATGTATACAAATAAATTTGCACATTATAATTTCTGACATGTGTATCAGTATCCATTGAACAACATGTATACGATTTGGGTGGTAGTGTTTCTCGGCTCCATCGCTCCTGCAGTGACACAGAATGAAGGTAAGCACGATTGATAAGGATCATTTGGCGTGAAAACAATATATTTTCCTTGATTATTTTTACCTTTATCCAGTTGGTCTTTACACTCAGTAGACTGATAAGTATCTGATCCATCATGCTTGACATCTTAATCAGTTTTAGCATAATACGTGTGGTTACAGTCTGTTTGATTGTCCATAATGTATAGATATTTGCTAGTTTGTACATACTTTGAAACATGAATGTATACCCAGTCTAAACACATATTGTAAAAAGAGCATACAGTGAAATAGCGTGGTCGGACTGATTGGGGAGAACGCAAATGATTTTTTTTTTTTAGATAAATAATTTGGTTCAATATGACGTCACATTTACTCTGGTTTGAAAGAAGAGCGAAAGAGGAAGACGAATCAATGAAAATAATCGATTGCGGCAATCTCATGCATACAGTTTACAGACCTAAACCGCCTAAACCGGCTTGGTACGAACAGTCACGTCACGTTCACGTTGACGTCACGTGAACGGTTCTGTACCTTTTGTGAAACGGGTCACCCAAATCTACGAAGTGTAGGGTAAAGTGACCCAACAATTTGTCGTTTTCCATGCCGGTAAAACTCGAAGTGTCGCGTTAACCAAATCGTGACGTGAGCGTTTAATCAAGATTTTTAAAATTGCAAACGCTTGTTACTAAGACTAGACATACACGCACAAAGAGATTTAAAAATGTCGACGAAAATGCCGATACCCCCTTATCAAATCTTTTCAATCATTATGTTTATAATATGTACGTGCATAATTCAGAGTAATCTGAGACGATAATATGCAGTTCTGTCATTTAGGTAATGTACAACCATACCACTTGCATTATTTGTCTTGTTATTGGAGTATTTCTAAAGACGTGTCGTGCGTGCATTTTGGCAAATGTTGATTTCCAGCTGAATTGCTACACGCAGCGGACAATTCAGTTCGCATACGCCTGAAGTTCCCGTGCTCGACGTCTGCGCGTACTGGCCCTTAACGGCGTTGTATGTGCATGCCTGTGAAAGTGAGTGAGTGAGTGAGTGAGTGAGTGACTGGCAGCAGTGATCAACGAGTTTAAAAGTAATACAACAATGATTTGATTAATAGTGTTTATTTATGGTTATTGAATCGAGTCAATCTATAAGTCAGTCATTTAATCTAATAAACAATCAATTAATCAGTCAATCATTATAATGAAACAATCACACCAATCAATCAATATTAAATAAATCAATTAATGTATTTGACATTCTAGCTACTTGTAGGCAGTGGCGTACCCAGGATTTTTTCAAGGGGTGAGTGTAGGGGGGGGGGGAATATTTCGTCAGACAAATTGAAGTAAGCGGGGGGAGTGTGGGTAGGGGGTGTCCGTAGAAAATGACCGCAGCCGAGGACGAGACCAGGACCGGTCACAAATTTCGAGGCCGAGACCAAGACCTAGATCTGTCAGTGTCTTTGTTTTTAAACGCAAATTGAAATTACATTTATTGAGTAACTATGTCGAGAATTAACGTTAAAATTATATCACCAGAAATGATATTAAGTAATAATTTATTAATTGTTATTGATAACGTGCATTATCTTTTTGTTCTTGTTATGTTTGTTTATTCAATATAAATGTCAGCATTTCACATTCTCTCTCTCTCTCTCCCCCCCCCCCCCCCTCCTCTCTTCTATTTTTCTTTATCTTAACACCAAATACCATTTCCCCCTATATACATATAACTTTCTTCTTTCTCTGTTTATTTAATCATTTGTAGTTTTGTTAACTTTGAAACATTTTAAAAAGTGAAACATTGATGTATTATGTTATATGGGGACCTTGCTCTTACAAGCCCAGCTTCTCTAAGGTCTCCACTTTCTTTCATTTGGATTGTATATCGACTTAATATTGCACTTAAATTGTTTTTCTTATGCTGTTTTGTTCTATTATTATATGTAAAAATGTTGTGAAAGAAAGAAATAAAATGAACCTTGAAACCTTGAACCTTGAATTATGTAAGGGGGGTGGGGATGGGGGTAGGGGGTGTCCATCCCCCAGCCCCCAGGCCTGTGTACGCCTATAATTGTATATTACAGTATAGGTAGGACGGGTTCGTTCACGATTAAATTTACCGAGAATTAGTCTCTTCTCAACGACAATTTACATTAATTTGTTTTACGCAAGCGCCAATTTACGTGAACTTTCATGAATTGCATATAGTATATCTACAAACTGTTGGGTCACGTAACCCAACACTTCGTAGATTTGGGTGACCTGTTTCACAAAAGGTACGGAACCTGAACGTAACACTTCGTAGATTTGGGTGACCTGTTTCACAAAAGGTACAAAACCTTCACGTGACGTCAACGTGAACGTGACGTGACTGTTCGTACCAAGCCCCTAAACCGCAGAATGACATGACAAAAAGTGCATAAAAAGAAGAAGTCATACATTTATACACGAACGCAATGGAACCACTCGGTTCCGGATGTTCAGGTTAGTTTGGTACTCCATACCGTTACGAGGTTATACGACTTTCATGGTTCCAAGCTCCGAGACCTTCAAATGCGTAGTTTCAAGAAATAACCTTTTGATGAGTTAATAACACACTCAGTATTACATTTGAAAAAGCACACAATATTAATGACATAATCAACTTTATTTGATCAAAATCGGTTCACAAACGGCTGAAATATCCATTATTATATCTGATGGGAATAAATGTATTTTACACATTTCTAAAAAATATACCAAAAGAAAATGTTTTTTTTTTAATGTTGTCAAAAAATACAAAAATATAAGCGGGAATTATGTTGAAAACAAAATACGACAAAAACATAAGCGTATAATGAGTGAGCATTCATAATCAGAAACAATACACTATGAATGGGGTTTGCTTTAAAATGTCATAAAATGTTATAAAGACGGTCGGTGGAGCTAGTCGCAGTCTACAAACAACCGTCAGAACAGGTTGATGTTTCACTTTGGTCAAAATCTTTAAGTAGGTTCCATACTTCATCAATCAATGAAGAATTCCAAACATTTTACAGATTGAAGATTTAAAGATTACAAACCTTTTATTAGGGCACGATCTATAGAAAAATTAAGAAAATACAGAGAATTAAGAAACAGCCTACAGTTTGTCCCCAATAATTTGCGGCACCCCCAATCAGTCCAAACACTCAGCCAACGTGTGTAATTGAGTGTGTAAATGTATATGTGCAAGTTAGAATACAATAATATAATTGATGCAAACACAATAGCCGATTTGCCTGACTCATATTTTATGTCAACACAAAATGGTTTGTATTATACATGTACTTCACTATTCATTCAAGGTAGGCCTACTTCCTTGTATTACAATAATTTTTCTAAATTCAGTTCCTCTTTTAACGAAAACGTTTTGTGATATTGCAGTGGGGAACTTAGATCAGTACAACAGACTGAGAGGCGCAGTAAAAGCACATTGCTACTTGATTTAGTCGCATTATACTTGAATAAATCTGCACATTATAATTTCTGACATGTGTATCAGTATCCATTGAACAACATGTATATGATTTGGGTGGTAGTATTTCTCGGCTCCATCGCTCCTACAGTGACACAGAATGAAGAAGGTAAGCACGATTGATAACGAACATGTGGCGTGAAAATACTATCATAATAGATTTCCCTTTATCCAATTAGTGTGTAAAGTAAGTATTATATTTATATAAGAGTAGGGCCCTATTATACACGATAGTATGGTATAGTATAGTATAGTATGGTTATATTCCGTTTGAGTGTTTCGTCAAACATTTATGTAGATTTCCAAGTTTGCTTGTATTTTGCAACATGAATGAATACTAAGTCTAAACACGTTGCGTAGCTTGGTTGGACTGACTACTGGGTGTCATGCGAATGATTCTATTTCGAGGGGCCATACTTAATGTAGTTCTTTATTTCTACACGGATATCCCCCTATGTATCTTATTTTTGTTTTATTTATGGGTGGGGGGGGGGGGGGGAAGTACGTGCCCCCCGGCAGTTTGAGTCATACCTCAGTGGTACCATCAAGCTTATACGCGTTTCAAGGATCCTATAAGTATTATCAAAGTTGTTGTATGGTATTACTACTGCTGAATACATTTCTGTGTTTTAAATTGTTGAATGAGATTTATAAAATAATACAATCAAACAGTCGCGTGGTATTCCAATACAGTATAGTCACAGTGTACGTACGTCTCTGCTTTCTGGACTTGCTCAATCAGCTTCATTATAGTGGGGTTCACCTGCTTTCGGTATGCTAACTGTTGAACACAGCTTCATCGAACTGCATTTAGTTTGCCAACGCTTTCAGATTATGAGACTGTCCGCACGTCATACAGCTGTACGTCGAATGTTTGAATGAATAAATGAATGAATGATCGTTCATTTCCAACAACAAACAATATACAAGTTTACAATGATCGAATATTGGTATACAGATTTGAAAAAAGGAGTTCTACTAAAAAGCGCCACGCTTGTAGATTGTAGGTCTCCTATAAATTCTAAACAATATAATCAAGATTATACTTAGGGAAACAAATTAACAGAGAACAGGCCAAAGTAATTGGCTCAATTTGCAGTGAACATAATATGTACATTATCTAAAAAATACGAATGTAAGAGATTGGAAGAGAAAGAAAAGAGAAAAGAAAAGAGAAGAGAAGTGGAGAGGAGAAGGGAAGGAAGGTACAAAAAGGATAGGAGACTAAGTTTTGAAATTGTACAAGACTAACAAAATATATATATATACTGTATATGTACGACCAGGGCCCGGTCCATAAATAATAGCAATCGATTGTACACTCAGAAACTATGCACATTAATTCGAACAGATAATATCACACGATCTGACTTGCAATTTATTGCAACTTAATTTGCAATCGATTGTAATTTGAACTCTTTCTACAACGGGGCCCAAAAGGATTCTAGACTTGCCTCGAAAATGTTGTTGATATGTAGTCAGAATTTGCCTTTTGGACGTTGTTTTGGTCATTATCTCAAAACGCCGGTAATTTCCCTACACTGTTGGACTATGGGGCGTCGATCCTGGGGGGGGGGGGGGGGGGGGGGGCAGGGGGGCGGTTGCCCCCCCCCCCCCCCCCCCGATGAAAATATTGGGGGGCGAACATATCATTTCGCCCCCCAATAATTATGAAAATGAGGAATAAAAAAATCGAGTGATATAATGCCAAAGAGGGGAAAGACACATTTATCAATAATTAATCTTCAAAATAGCTGTTTTGTTTTTTGGGAAAAGGACTGTAAATCTCTTTTTTTGCCGCGCACTTCGCGCGCATACAGTTTCTCATATTGTTTCATTTCGGTTGCGGGAACTCACCTTTTGAAATGTTTCAAATTTCGCCCCCCCCCCCCCCCCCCCCCCCCTCCCAATCGTAAAAACGGATCGACGCCTCTGGTTGGACATATCGTCATGGCCTTCGGCGAGCTATCTCGAAGAGTCTATCTATGTAGTTTACAAATGGTTTAAGAGAATCCGAGATTCATATAATGTATATCTATATATCCATA
This sequence comes from Echinarachnius parma, assembly GCA_037951105.1. NCBI lineage: Eukaryota > Metazoa > Echinodermata > Echinoidea > Clypeasteroida > Echinarachniidae > Echinarachnius > Echinarachnius parma. The sequence continues at coordinate 36,433 of JBAMJV010004303.1, forward strand.
CAAAGTCAGTGTATAGCTACATGTATATTAAAACAAATGTCCGTTTGACAAAGGCATATGCCCGAAATATCAAGTTATTAATTTTTGTCAAGGTGTTTTGATTTATTTAAAGTTTCGATATATCAATATAAATATATCACCATATATGTGTGCCACCGACCCAGGGCCTGTGTCCTACCCTGTCTTTATTCAGCTTATGGTATGATTCTTTAAATCATTGTGCTGTTATTAGTTTATATTTTGTATTGAAAATGTAAATATTATTTGTGTTTATGTCGTTTACACATACATATTATGTTGCTGGAAATGTGAAAATACGGAGATCCAATCAAGACAAATCCAGCGTTGTATCTAATGTGAATGACCCTTTATTTGTACAATCTGTTTAATTAAGGATTTACGTTTTGATTTTCTACTTTCCAAAGTATTTCCCAATTTATGCAATTGTTTATAAAAAAAAAACACGTGCTCCTATAATTTGACAATAACATACATAAGAGTAAACGATTTATAAAGACACACTAAAAGTGTGGCCGAGAAAATTCACATCCGTTTAGGCTTTAGCTATATAAACATGAATCATATACAGTACTGATACAATTGAAATTGACGATGGACTATTCGGAAAGATTATCTTAGTTGTTGGGACTACGAGCATGAGTAGTCATTTAACAAACACAATAATACACACAATTACCGCTTGAAGTGTGCGATATTTCATTTCTTTGTTTTATTACGTTATAAGTTTTTAGAGGAATTTAGAGGAATGGAATGACAAAAACTACTAAATATTACTATTTTCCTAGTTTGGAGTTGTGATTTCAGCAACAACAACTGTGGTATCCAACAAGACAGCAACGATGGAGGCTGGTGGACGAGGATGGGCAGATTAGGTACCTATGGTAAGTTTTATTTTGCGCTTGTGTTTCTATATTTTTTGTATGATGTTGTCCCATTTTCTGCTGGTAATTATATTATAATTTGAGTAAGGAAATCCTTTGATGTTAATAAACTTTTAGGGTGTTGCACGCCTCGGGCTGAAAAAATTCCACGTGTCATTCGTTCTGACTGCAGATCATTCTAAAGGCTTTCGATTTTTTAAATAAGTTGTTTGAAATCTCGAAATGAAATATAAAAACTCAAAATAGTTCCTGAAAGAGGATGGCTCTGGCATGGCAACGGATATTGCATGCATGCATGCACAGTAAAACTAGTACGCGTAGTACCCTGGCGTACGTGCAATTGCAACATACATGCATGTAATAACAAGCGATGGCCTCTCGCATTCACCAGTCCCAGAAGTCATGTCCAAATTTGTTGATTATTTGCTGCAGAGAGGGGGGTTCAATCTATCATTCTGCATGTTTGGTCTACTCCTATAGCTGCGCTCATCTGGACTCTGGTAAGTACCTTATTCAAAATTAATTGTACAATTGTCAATAGAATTATAATATAATATGAGTATGATATTGTCATTGACATTGTCATTGACTAATGACAGTGTAACTGTCAGACGTGTTTAAGACTTGGAGACATTATTGATTGGCTAGCCTCCCTATCCTAGCCCAATTACAATTATATGAGCCATTAAGGCATTACCATTTTGCTAACACTAACAGTGGTCAGAGTCCAAAGTGGGCATTTGGAAAAAATTGTGTGGTATAATTCTATAAATAATTTATAAATACTGAAGACGTTAAATGACCTTTGACCTTCATCTTGACTGTCTAGCTACACAGGCCAACAGACCTCTACACATTTTGTTGTATACAGGTTGTCATAGACTAATCATACAATAAAAACGCTATTATAATTTGTTTTGGTCCTATTTAACTATTTGGACTCTGACCACTGTTAGTGTTAGCAAAATGGTAATATGGCTCATATAATTATAATGGTGCTAGGATAGGGAGGCTAGCCAATAAATAATGTCTCCAGGGCCCCGTTGCAGAAAGAGATACAATCGATTGTAAGTTGCAATTAATCGTAAGTCAGATCACGTGTTCTAGATGCGCAAATCTGATTGGTTGAAACGCGTACATTTTCTGACTTACGATCAATCGTAACTTACAATCGATTGTATCTCTTTCTGCAACGGGGCCCAATTCTTTTAAACACATCTGACACTGTCAATGACAATGTCATACTCATATTATAATTATATTTACAATTGTACAATTAATTTTGAATAAGGTACTTACCAGGGGCGTCGATCACGGGGGGATGGGGGGGGGGGGATATATCCCCCCCCCCCCAATATTTCAGGTGGGGGATGGCCTGTATTATCATCCCCCCCAAAAAAAATATTTGGGGTTCAAAAATATATGATAACATTAGAATTAAGGATTGCCCCCTCTCATGAATGGAAGTTGTTATTATAGTCTTCTTTAAACCACTTTTTGATAATGCAAAACGACCCAAATCCAAAATTATCCGGGGCTGCGCCCCTAGAACCCATATTAAGGTTATTTGACCCAGTCCCAGCCCTGTACTCATTAAATAGTTTTATTCAGGACTTAATCTCTCTTGGCAAACTTTCAGGCAATCCTGGCCCACTGTGCGTCTGTGCTTCGCTCGTGAACTAAAATTGAGCTAACTATTCAATATATAGGTAATTGTATTTCTGGATATTACAAATCCCAAAGCTTCCGGGGGCTTCGCCCCCTAGTCCCCCACTAAGCTTTCCAATATTGGTATCCCATGACCTATTCAGGGTTCCATCATGATGATTGCAATCGACAGTTATCTATTATACTAAAATTCATCCATACTTGGACAGTGCTCTCATCATAGCAGGAGCTTGCAATGTGCCCTTAATAATCTTCCAATCTCTAAACAGCTAAATCAAAAGCCAATTAAAGGGTTCCACCACCCAAAAATAATAATCTTTTTATAGAAAGGTAACATCTTTAGTATTCCATTCCTTCAAAAAGTTCACAAAAATATGTTTTCAGAAAAAATATATAATTGGAAAACGCATCACCATTCTCAGCCATGCGGTCATGCGGTCTGAATGCGCAGACTTTTATGCGAGCAGAGCCAGCGGCGCTCTATGCAGAGTGAACGAATCATCCGGGATTCTATTGACGTACGCGTGAATTGCATTGGCGCACTCGCAAATGCCTGGCCCGTGTGGAACCACGAGATAGCCGTGGTTCCGTAAGTGGTGGAAATTAATTGCTGTGTTTATGAATTACACAACCCTTTGCAAAATGTTGGGTATCTATTTGATATCACAAAACGGTACCAAAACATATAATAACGTGTTGTCCTTTGCCTGGTGGTCCCCTTTAACTAAAGAATAGTAAACAAATATACCATGCACTTGAGAGCCTCTAGTTGAAATTATGGATTCCGAGGTGACAGGAAAAGCACTATGTTCTGAGGGTCGTAGACCCGAAGAACATAGTGCTTTTTCTGTCACCGAGGAATCCATAATTTCACTAGTGGCTCGAAATAGTGCATGATATATTTGTTTTATATCCTTCGCATAATCATAATCATCGCAAAAATAAATGATTTCAATTAAATTAAAGAAAAATATAAAGAAAACCAAAACATTGATCATGGAACCATCACTGCTCTGACTATGTTCTGTTTGTGACACTGACCCCCTTTGCGCAATAAACCTAGCGCAGAGCGCGTATTGCGCTATATTTCCATTCATGGTTACGCGCATTAACAACTAATGCGCACCCAAATGCAAAACGCGCGCATCAAAGTGAATAATTAACCTGCTTTAAATACTACACACGTGTAATTGTATGGAGAAAATAGTTATTCGTACATTACACATACAGCTAGTGCAGTGTACACCGCGGCCGATTGTTAAATGACGAATTAGTGTCACGACCACAGAAGGACAACGATGCACTATGTGCACCATTGTCGTAATTTTAAAATTCGAATACCGCTACGTTATACATGAAATGCATCTCTAGAATATTCTTTTGAACTTATTGATATTCACGGGTGAAAATGTGCTGTATTTCTTTTTAAATAACTCTTTGAGAAATCTCGTCGAGCATCTTTCGCAAGCTAAAACAATTCCTCTGCTCGCAGGGAAGATTTATAACACGCATCTCTATGGGCTCAATATGATCACCCGGCGTCTATGACGTCATTCATGGAATAGCATTTACTATTCCATGAATGACGTCACGCATAGCACATTTTTCTCAATTGGCATAACTATGTTTGGTCACATGACGCTATGTAGACCAATCACTGAACAGGATTTCATTCATGTAGGATATAATTAACTCTATATTTACATATAGACAACATATTTATATCTGGATATTACAAATCACAAAGCTTCCGGGGGCTCCGCCCCCTGGACCCCAATAAGCTTCCCAATATGGATATCCCATGACTGATGCTATTCAGGGTTCCATCAAAATGCTTGCAAATATCGTCGCTGGGCAATTAAAAGGACAAATTGACGGTATCGATAGCAAAAAACGATACTTACTTTTTTGGAAGAAACAACATTTTGACATTTTGGGCAATAATATTTTTAAAATGCCAAATCCAGTAATCTTGTTTAGTGAAACAGTTATGTAGGCTATAAAGCAATCAAGTCGTTTAATTTGGCCTACGCTCAGTTCTTTTTAACGGAGTTATTTACGCATTTCTGAATTTGCCCTTTTTACATGCACGATATCGCGTCGATATTGGGCATGAAAAAGGACAAAATGCGTATTGCCCTTTTACGCGCATTGATAATGCACAGGCAATGCGCGCAACTTGGCGCAATAATGGGCAGCTAAAAGGGCAAATCCCTTTTTGTCCTTCGTATTGCCCATATGATATATATTTTTGATTTTCTCAAAAAGTTGGGAACATATGGGAATTCTAAACATATCATCGGATAGGTTTTAAAGAACTCTATCTGAAAATAAAATAAAAACAAAATCGATATTCGACGATAATATCGGCCATTTTGCCCTTTTTATTGCCCAGCGACGATATGTATCTATCAGGATAAAGTTCATATTGGACATAGCCCAGCTCATAACATAATGCTTGCAATGTACACTTAACAATCTTCCAATTTCTAAACAGCTGAATTCAAAAGCTTTGGGGCCCCCTAACCCTCTAATATTTTGCTCCTTTTTGTTTGGGGGGGGGGGGGGGGTGGTAAATGCGCTACTTTTAGTATAGACTGACAAACAACCTCTTCATAATACACTTTAACATCAAACTCTTACACATTTATTATTGTACATGTATTGTGTGCACACGTGCTATAATTCTGTTTAGGATCACATTCACCAACTGCTTTTGTTTTGTTTTTCCAATCCACCATTGTGTCAACTCTACGTCGTTTCAACACCGTATATCGCTCACACAAAGCGAAAGGCCGCCGAAGGCGGCCCTTTCGCGAGTGTTAAATAATTTGGGGTGATGGCGAATGAGTCATGGCATAATATTTAGCTTTTAATATATTATATAATTTCGCTGTAATGGATGTGGGGGCAATGTATCCGGCAATTAGATAATGCGTGGCTGTAGAGTAAAACGTTTGTTTTTCTGTTGTATCTTTTGTTTTGTAGATTACTATTTCGCGAGATTTAGGTCTAGCGAGACATTTGTGAGGTGTTTCCTGCCAAACATGGAATTTCAGTCAAACTACGGAAAACTTTCCTTTACATATTACGTACGTAATGGCTTTCTTGACGTAGCAGTAGTGTGTGCAAATGACAACGATGCTGCAAGTACAAGAAGACTGGATGGTACCTCACGGCAGTGGCTCTACGCAGAAATCGATATACAGTGCTCTTCTTCAATTCATGCAAGTACCAATAATAGTAATAATGCGCCTCTGAATAGGGCACCTAGATACATGGCGCTCTATAAATGCTATATGGGCCTCAACGTGACAAAAGGGGTCTAAAGGCGAAATTTATGGAAAATGAGTTAAAACTATTTTCTGAATGTATGAAGTACTGAATCCAAAAATGTTGGGTTTTTACAAATCTGACTTTTTAAAGTACCTCTACAGTCTCACACAAAAATGGTGTATTTACGCAAAAGTGAACAGTATCTTCAGATATGCTACAAAACGCAATTTAGAGAAACCCTCACACGTGTTTATTTTTGATCGCCAAATATTTGAGGCTGTTATGGGGTATGGTAAAAAAATACTTTTAACTGATCTAAAAACCACTCGAATGCAATTTCAAAAAAATTACCTCGGCAAGGTCAGGACATTATTTATTCAAAATGGCTGCCGTATGACACGTGTACATGATTATAATGGTCATGCGTCATGAACTCGCCTCCATATACATGTAGGGTGGTGCCGTTACGTTCTGGGGTTTTTTTGCTACCATTACCTTTACTTTTTATCGAAACCAGAACAAATTTCTAAAGAAATGTTGGTATCACTTTAAAGGACTATTAGAATGCCATATGTCTGCAAAGTTTGAAATGTTTACCTATTTCCTAAGTGGAGATACAACTATTTGAAGGTTGGAACCAGAGGATGCGCGCGTGGAAGCGGCGCCCCGGTACAAAGTCTATGGGGAAATGCTTTTTAAAGACCTTTTTTTTCTAAAACGTTGATAACTTTGTCAAAACTAGGTGTATAGCTACAATGTTGGTATTAAATGAAAGCTTTAACATTGACTTTATTGTAAAATGATTGAAAAGTGTTTTTGTCACATTCAATTTTAACAAAATCAACACAAACACAGAAAATTGAGACTTGCCTGTACAAACTCTATGGGGGCACAATCTTGACCGATACATTCTGTGAATTCTTGGTAAAAACGTTAATATTTTCAATAAGACAAGGTGTAAGAATACAAATTTGGTATCAAATTAAAGCTTACCTATCAAACTGTATTATGACCGAACACATTTAAGCTTTATTTTATATTCCGATCTTTAAAGGGATAGGCCTAGTTGAGTGTTAGTATAGGGGGGCACTTCACAAAATATTTTTTTGTGAGATAATGAAAAACTGACTGTCAAATTTAAAAGAACATACAATTTCAATTTTCAATGACAGAATAAACTTTATTTGAACAAAATCGGTTCAGAAACGGCTGAAATATCCATAAACATATTTTTATTCAAAAATTCTTCACCAGGGGATATTTTTACTTTTTAGACAAATTTTAAAAGACTACTTTGAAACTAAATCTTAATAGGTTTTTAAACAGTTGTTGATGATATCTCTATTAAATCATTATTCTAACAAAACATCAAATGCACAATTTTGTATGAAAAATGGCTAAAAAAACAATTATTTTTTTAGAGAGCGCCCTCTTGAGTTGTAACGGCTCTTTTTGAATGATAACAGGGGTCTTATGTAGTCGTTTGTAATTGTGTATACTTTTCGAGCATGGTGAAGTTATAACTATTATTTTGTACCGTAATGGTGCAGGTTTTGGTTATACTAAAGTTAAGTTTGACCAATACTCAACTATCCCTTTAAGTGACACATAGTGAAAATGATGGATTATCTTATTTTGTTTTCAGTATGAATAATAATAATAATAGTAATGGTGGCTACTTATATAGCGCACGAATGAAAGCCCCAAACAATATTATATTGCTGTAAATGTCTAAGTGTGCTCTGCATGAAAACATTATCATTTGTAGTCTAGAGCTACCTCAGAAAAAGTTATCATGGAAAATATTGACCTCTACAACTGTAAACAAAATGTGGGTTAATATACATTTTTTTAAAGTGTATAATGATATTTCTGAGTGCATATTAAAGGGATAGTTGAGTATTGGTCAAACTTAACTTTAGTAACCAAAACCTGCACGATTACGGTACAAACTAATAGTTATAACTTCACCATGCTCAAAAAGTATACACAATTACAAACGACAAAGTAAAACCCCCGTTATCATTCAAAAAGAGCCGTTACAACACGAAGTGTCAAATTAACTCTAGAGAACGCCAGAGCGAAGCACTAGCGTTCTAGGTCCTAATACGGGACTGTAGTGCAGTGCGCGGTAATACCGTATAATAGTACGTGTAGTATGTATTGCAAAGCCAGTATAGTATGTGTAGTATGTATTGCAAAGACCCGTTCGTTCGCCTTTCGTTCGCGCTAATACACGGAGAGATGTCCATGAGGCGCATGTATATCACAGATTTTTTGCAGAATGGAGGGAAAAATCATAATCTTAATCCACCCGATAGTTGGATCACATATTGGAGAGTTAATTGCTGGTAAGTACCGTATCATATGTATAGTTTTAAGCACAATTAGCGTGCACAAACATATTTAGTTTCAGTTTTCTTTATGGAGGACCTAGATCGCTAGCGACTCGCGCTAGCGTTCTCTAAAAAGTGATACCCGGGCGTCAACCACTTTTATATAATATTTTGAAAGCAAATTTCACAACAATTAGAGCATTTCAATGGGAATTATTATTATTTCCCATGTTTTTTTCGATGATCTTTCATATGGAATAGAAATCAGCCAAATCCGTTACAATTTTTGTTTGGGGGGCACTTTGGAAATTACCAAAACTCACCTTTGCCTTTAAGATTCTTATATTGTAATTTCCTTTCAGAAAATGTATATTTTTGATAGGATAGGGGAAGTTCGTCAGTGAATATTTAACATTGTCCTGCAGAAGCCCAAAACGGCATGTTTTGGAGGCGACCTCACGACGCATGACCACTACATTTTTAGGGGGGGGGGGGTTTAATAATAAAGTTGTACACCATTAGCAGGACTTCATTTGTCATTACAATGAAACTGCTCAATTATCAACCCACAAATTGTTGCACAAACACACACAAAATTATTATGCTCTAGTCCAGTGGTATGATTATTTTTATGGCAAATGGCATGAATTCAAGTTTAGCAGCCCATTTCAGCACCCTCACCTCATGGAAAGACGTCTGGCAGTTGACCCCCAAATCCCCTAAATTGGCAGACCTATATCATGCAGCGGTTATAGGCTATGATCAACAGGCTTCACACCATTGGGGCCTTTTGAGACCTTCCAAAGCCTACATGTGTGGGTCGATTATCCGAACAAACTGCCAACCGCATCATCAACGAATGCAATGGGCGTGACGTCGCGTAGATTATTTGCTACCTAATACTCAAGAAGAACATCACTTCACCAACTAATCCCAATATTAGTAAATAACTTCAAGCAATTTCATCTACACCTTACGTTTGTAAATGTTACCTGAATAACATGCATACAGACTGGAATCTGAAGAAAAAACTATGGACTACAATCAGCCTAGACAACTATGACCATCCAGTCTATACAGGGTGGCCCAGAAATAACGGAACGGGGTGCTTGCTATAATGAAGACACATGATGCCTGTCATAGCAACTAGTAACGTTCAATGCGTGCGCCATTGTTAGTACCCTTTCTTCTCTATACACAGCTGAACGCACACTCACAATGGCGCACGGTTGATCGTTACTCGATGCAGTATGGCGGGTATCATGAGTCGTTAGTATGGCAAGTACCCCGTTCCGTTATTTGTGGGGCACCCTGTATTGATGGAGTTTACACAAATCTTTGACGATTTACACACATCTCTGACAAACAATGTCCATATGACGAAGCTGGACAGGAACGGAAGATCCAGTAATGCCCTTATTGGTAAATCACGAGTAGGTTCACGGGTAAACCAAGCACCTCTATGTAGAATCCTGCAACAATTCGAGCTTCTGGCTACTGCCTAGTCTAGAAATTGATTCACTGGTATTCTGCCTTCAGAATACAACTGTTCATAATGGGAATACTAAGCTAAGGTCATGCAAAGACCCTGTGATGCACGCCAATTTGCCATGGATAATTAGTCAAACTCCTCAAGCAACACAACGGTTGATGACCAAGGAATCGCGGGTGCGGTTCGTTATTCCAAAGGTTCGTTTATCCGAAAATGAAATAGGGTTCGAAATTCCGAAGGTTCGTTTATCCGAAAATAAAATCGCGTTCGATATTCCAAAGGTTCGTTGATCGAAAATGAAATAGGGTTCGTTAATCCGAAAATTTAATGGGGTTCGTTTATCCGTAAATGAAATCAGGTTCGTAAGTCCGAAAATACAAAAGGGTTTGTTAATCCGAAAATGATATGGGGTTCGTATTGAACCTTTCGGAAAAACGAACCTTTGGAATAACGAGCTGTAACCGTTTTCAATCAAATAATGACAGTAGTAACTCCATCCATAGTTACTCCGGTTACAGCTCGAAAACACCTCTCTATATTACATCGGTCATAAGCGTACCCATGATTTTTTCAAGGAGGGAGTTATTCCGTCGCCAAATTTGTTAGAGGCCGAGACCACATAGAGCCGTGTAAGAGGGGAGGGGGAAGGGGGGGGGGGGGGGGGCAACAAATTTCGAGACTGAGGCCGAGACCACTGGTGAAGTTTTGTCCTGGGGGGGGGGGGGGGGGTTCTGAGACTATTGGTTTAGATGGTCGAGACGGATGAAAAGTGGACTCGAAACCCGTAAAAGTGGGCCCCAGACCGGTACAAAGTATACCCGAGACCCACAAAAAACTAAAGGGGGTGAACACCCCAAAACAGTCCAAGGGGGGTGTTTTAACCCCAAAACACCCCTTCCCCTGGTTACGCATATGGTTAGGCATGTCGCAATACATAAGTATTGTGCGTGGTTGCTAGGCTAAATGATGTTGCTAGGCAACATTGATCTCCGTGGATAATTTCATGACTGTATTTTATGTAAATCAAGGTTAATGGTTTTACGATTTTTCTATTTTGATAAACTTTTAGAATCATTCATACACTAAACAAGTGGTATTGTCTAATAGATACAATCATTCAAATGGTATAGTAAAGTGTTTTAACTTTTTTATTTGAGGTTTGGTAAGAAATAGACAAACAAGCATCTATTTCATTATGGTTGGTTTAAGGTTATTTCTGGTCTTTTTTCGATAACTATGAAGAAAATAAAGTCCATCACATTAACATGAATAATCCAAAGCGTGTTTTATTAAGTTTTGAGAAAAAATGAAAAATTTATGAAGTATGCAACTGTTGCTAGGAAACGCTTCTCGATTGATATTTACTTCAACTGACGACGAGGCACCATTTTGCCTTTCGAAGTGATTTCATCATAGGAAAACCCATATTTATGCATATTGATTGCATAATTTGAAAATAAGTCATATATACATGTATATGCAATTCCAGTTTTATTTCTTGTAAAAGGGGGCGTGGTCTATTTAGTGTTGGTTTCCATGGTGATTCTTCAAGTAGCGGCAATTTTAATGGTCGTTTTCATAAACTTCAATTCCTTTTCAAATGAGTTATAAATTGCTTTAATCCAGCCGGGTGCATTAAAATCGAAAATGTTGAATCTTGCATCTTACTTTTTGCTCATTTGCCGCATTTGTGTAGCATTCACATCAGACTAGTTGCCATGGCAACGGTTTATCAATTTAGCCTTATATATTGTTTATGGATTCCTAGACCTCATTCCTTCCGAGAGAATCACATTCAGCCATATGTATACACCACAGGAGTAAGGAGTAATGTGAGTTTGCATGAATTACATACAAATATGCAATTGGAAGTTAGTATTATGTCACTGACCTAGAGTTGACCCCTAATGACCTCTAATGACCGAATAAATCATGTACCGTTTGCAATATTTTAGAAACTGGTAGCTGGTATTACATTTATTATTCCCTGAAAATATGAAAAACATATGTTAACTAGATTGTGAGAAATGTTACTGTTTGTCAACATGTCGTTCTATAATGGAACCCACTGTTTATGCATGATGTATTTTACCACGTGTTACATAAGCAGCGTTGCCATGGTAACGTGTAACTCTCGGGGCTCCAAACTTCCAGTTTGGGATAGCTGAGATTTGTACCTTCAAAATGATACCAGAAATTCTTGGCCACCAGAGGGGTGCAGCCAACGTCATTTTAAAGCGATTGTTCAGGTCTTGCCTCATGGACTACATTTTCAGATGACGTTTGCGCCATACTATGTGCCGCGCGCTAAGACCCCTTTTGTCGCGTTGAGGCCCATATATTATTATTATTATTATTACCATGGTCATGACAAGTTTAGTCATTTAATGGGAATACTGAACACAACGGCTATTTACACAATCTGCTATACGAGTAACCGAGTAAAGTAGACACACTTTTCGATTTTAGACATATCAATCGTATACATTGGATTAAGAATAAATTTCATTATTTCCAAATCGGTATTTTGATATTATTTTACGGCACTCAGTTTTCAGTATTCAAGAAATAAAATGTTCTTTACCAAAAATAAGATAAAAACTAATCCACCATGCTTGAAAGAAATACAAAATTACAAATAACTAAGTAAAACGCCTGTTATCATTCAAAAATAGCCATTAAAACTCAAGAGGGCGCTCTCTAAAAAAAAGTATTATCATAATTGTTAATATTAATAATTAAAGTATAATCATTCATTGTATTGTTGTCGTTGTTATTTGTAATGTTGTTATTATTATTATTATCATTATTATTATTATTATTATTATTATTATTATTTTAATATTATTATTAGTAGTAGTAGAAGTAGTAGTAGTAGAAGTAGTAGTAGTAGTAGTAGTAGTAGTAGTAGTAGTAGTAGTAGTAGTAGTAGTAGTAGTAGTAGTAGTAGTAGTAATAGTAGTAATAGTATTATTATTATTATTATTATCATTATTATTATTATTATTATATTTTTAATTTTTTTTGTATTATTATTATTTGTATTATTATTATTTGTATTATTATTATTATTATTATTATTATTATTATCAATATTATTATTATCAGGGGTATGAAGCTATAGCTTACCTTTCCAAATTATTTGATTACTTCTTTTTCGAGGGGAGGGGGGGTTATACCCCTCGTACGTCGTCGTAATGACGTCATGATAAGGTCGTCCATACGACACAAATTATGATGGCAAATAATAGTCTTTGAAATACATCATAATGACGTCGTATGTTTACCAGTTTACGACTAATTTATGACGTCATAAAGACGTCTGTCTGATATCAGGGCACATCACACATTGCCGCTGCTCATATACCTTTCGATCATCTCCATTTAATTTTCAGATATCATTCACAGCTGTAAGTGTAAACAGCGACATTAGGATCGATAGTATCATTGTGACGGAGATAGCTACTTCGACTACAGCAGGTATCACTAGCTATCTTATGATTATTTTGAGTGTCATTCTAAAACAATTGCATTGCATCCTATACCAAAGAGGCATTCTCATTGATGAGTGAAGCTGACCACAATATTGATAATTTATTAGGACATTGTATTATCATATCGTGAACGAGTAACTCTTTACAATTGTGTTTAACGTGTATTACACACGAATTGACACGATATATTTGTTTAAAGAAGATGGTTACATATGAAACGAACTATAGCTTCAAATTTGATAAATTATGAACGGGGGCAAAACAGAGATTTACCAATTTGGGACTTGAATCAGCGATTACCGACCAGGTAAGATTTATCTACCGACTAAAGATCCTAATGTGCACAAATCTATTTTGGTGTTTTCCAATATCAATTTCTCCTGGCTACGTACGCCACTGACGATATGTATTACATGTATTACGAAGGTAAATATACACATTTCTAAACTCAATTTGGCGGGTGAATTATAACAGTGACTTAAGAAATGGATTGTACTTAATAATCGAAGAATTTAAGTATAAAATTAGTCTATAACGTGAAATTATCTAACGTTAGGAATTTAGATTTACGACGTAAACGTGTAACTAAAAATGCATCGTTTTCACCCCCATGCACAGCTCTCGCAACAACCACCATTTCCACGATTAAGACTTTCACAGTTCGAGGTACCTCATCGAGTTCCGATGCGCCAGCGTCCACGTCTCAGACTCCCGGAAAGGGAGAAGAACAAAGTGGTAAAATGTGCTTCGAAAGTTAAAGTAAATAAGCTTGGGTCGGTAAGGTTTATAAGACAACCATTACGACAGGCACAGAGAAGTAAATGTCATAATGGTTCGAATTGATCTTCTGTTTCCATATTCTGTCGATTAAGAAAAGATTAAGAATCGATTAAGATATCCTGTTTTAGCCTACCTGGAGCCACGGTATCTAAAATAGTTTGAAACGGAATACTATACAAGCCTTGATCTATGGTAATGATGATTAATCCAGGGGGGATAAACTCAGCTGACATGATGGTCTTGGCTAAACGCGATTAGAAGCCTTTTTGCAAAGTCACAAAACGTCATCAAAAGTATGACAGGCTGTATATTTCGAAATTGATCTGGAATTAAATATTAAAATAAATCACGTTGAGCGATGAAAACATTGAACACCTCTATATCTAGCGTAATTAATTAACCTCAAATAATAAAATGACACAGCGCGTTTAATTGTGCATTGTGCGAGTATTCACCCGGTGCGAAATTTCGCTCACGCGCATTCCACGGAGTACCACGTTGCTGTGCGTGACCAACGTGACACGCGCACAGATTGTGATCGAACAACGGCGTAAGCGAATACTAAACAAAATAACCAAAACTCGCTAAAAACTGACTACATGTAATTATATATTCTTCATTTTCGAGACCTTTTCGATGACATACCTTTACAAATGTCGGCTTCACAATACCTTTACAAGAATAAGTACAATATTGTTGTAATGTTGTGCTTAATCAGTTAAACTCCTTTATTGACCGATATATAGTTTGGTGGAGAGCGCATTCGTTTTTCATTCGTAGAATCCAAATTACAGGGCTGTTCGATCTGAATTTGTGTGTGTGTGTTACATTCACCCTCATCCGTCTACTGGAAAGTGTTCAGACGATTTGTAAAAGGCGGACAGTCCCTTTAAATAACACACTACGTAATACTAGTTATACTCGTTCAAAATATTTTCAAAGTGCACCCAGAGGAAATACCAAAACAGACGATTGTGTTATTATCAATTATATGAAGAAAAAAATGCAAATTGCATTCTTTTCACTGTAGAAGAGTTATTAGAAAGTCTGCACGAATCTTTTTCATTTGATCCTGGTCCATTTAAATCCAGGAGGCCAAATCACGAGTGCGATAGTGGCTGTCGTCATCGTAATCGTCCTGGTTATTGTGTGCGCAGTGGTTGGCTACATCTGTCTTCGCCGTCGCAGGTATATTCAATTCATACCTATGATTATGTATGTGTAATTATATGGTGTACTACTACTACTACTACTACTACTACTACTACAGTCAAACCTGCTAATGCGACCACCTGTCTATAGCGACCACCTGCTCATAACGACCGCTCTCCGGTCCTCCCCTGAAAAATCATGTATTAAGCGACCTGTGTCCCTACGCACGTATAAACCTATGTACAGCGACAAAAAATTGGCGATAATGAGCGACCAAGCCATCGACTCGGTCGCCTCTGGTCGCTCAAGGCTCCAATGCTGATCATGCCAATGCATATAACATACTTTTGAAATCACGATGAACTTCAGACAGACGCTTAATTACCGACACCAATGCTTCAGACTCATGAACAAAGATTATACGTGCCCTTCAGTATCTGATGCTGATACAGAAATGCGTCGAACAAAGGCACTACACTCAACATAACAACTGAATTTCATCTAACAAATACTTTAATCGCCGAGGCGGGGTGTTTCCCCCGTGTTTTATACTCTTTTCATTGATAATCCGTGCGCATATTAATGTACAACAAAACATTACATCTTGACCTCATAATTCTATATATAAAACTGCACACGCGCATATAAAAGTGCAACTGATTCTCTCAAGTCTCATGATGAGTAAATGAATTAAATAAAATTTCATTTCATTTAAAAAGATAATACACATATTTAATATCATTCAAAATATAATGCCAATATATCATTTCAACTTGTGTTGTTGTTATGCATGCAACAAATACTAAATTAAAATATGGACATGTGCATGTACAGATGCCAAATAATTACACATGTGCATACAGGCACAATATATGCGCCAGACATTCAAAATGGCCACCAACTTGTCTAATGCGACCACATGTCTTTAGCGACCACTTTTCGCCGGTCCCATGAGTGGTCGCTATAGACAGAATTGACTGTACTACTACTACTACTACTACTACTACTACTACTACTACTACTACTACTACTACTACTACTACTACTACACTGGACAGTTAATGCCGATTGTTTTGTCTACGAAGTACTTGTTTTAATATGACATTGTAACCACTCCAGAACGCCAACTATATGCGACTATATGCACCTTAGTCCCACGTGCGCCTGATCATCAGAATGATTTAACTATATCTACTCCACGGGGGAGAGTGCATGAAGTATGTAAACAAACATATACAACTTGACTTTTATATTGTATATTACCCCTAAGCCGTTCATCTTCATTATTGTTGACTGTGACTTATGTTTCATGCTTCTGTGACTTACATTCATCATAATTGTGATACATTCGGAAAATATGTCTGCGGCCGAGGTTGAACATACCGAGACCGAGAAATCATCCATTACAAAAGTTGCCATTACCTCTACAAAAGACTTTCTTCGAGAATACTTCAAAAGCAACGAGTTCTTTGAAGCTATTGAAAGCGTAGTTGGTAAGGCCATTGACAAGAAATGGTCTGAGCTCTTTGAGAGGCTAGAGAAAATGGAGAGAAGCACCTACGACATAATGGAACGACTGGAGCACAATGACGGTCGAACAATGGAGATGGAGCTGGACCTGAACGCCAAAGAGAGGGAGATAGGCAGACTGAAGGAGATTACTGCCAGGCAGAGCGACCAGATAAACAACCTTCAGAGAGCATCAAACGAGCTCGAACAATACTCGAGACGTAACTGCCTCAAATTCTATGGGGTCGCTGAACGTGACGACGAGGACACCGATGTAACGATCTGTGACATCGCGAGGGAACGGCTGGGGATAACACTATCGAATGAGGAGATCGATCGATCGCATCGCGTCGCCGTGAGAAGAATCAACGAAGGTGAAGGCCGGAAGAAGAACAGACCGCGAGCGATCATCGTAAAATTCATGACGTATCGCAAGCGCAGTGCAGTCCTTCGATCTCGCAAGAAGCTGAAAGGCTCGGGCATCGCGATAGACGAGCCTTTGACTGCATCGAATCAAGACATTCTGTGGGCTGCCAAGAAACATGACAGAGTGAAGGAGGCTTGGGCCTCTGATGGGCGGATCATAGTCCTACTGGCGGGCACAGGAAACAAAGACATCAAACGATTAATTCGAAACAAAGATGAACTCAACAAGTTGTAGTATGAAATAAAGAATAAACACAAACATTTCAAAATGCACTCTCAACAAGCCAAGCCTATAAGATATTGTCCTTTTGCCCTGGGAATCGCATGTAGGAATCTGAAGATTGAGTAGCTAATGATAAATGGCGAGGAGTCCTTACCTCATTATGTACATCTCTCTGCATAATCTTCATCAATATAGGATATTTTCCGTATCTGTGTAATCGATAATTTTGGACAGGAGTCCAATTCCATCCATTGAGATAATGTTGTTCAAGAAGTCCCCTTTGATATGGGTGTATATTATTTAGGTGATACGTATATGATACGTATCACCTATTGATTTTGTTCGAATTTTGTGCGTCGCATATCTCAAGATCAGATGAATCAATTGTCATGAATCTTTACATGATGATAGATCATGATCTAACTTAGATCTGCGAACCTTGCGTCACATCACTTTGACGTCATCAGGACGCCATTTTGTAAAATATCAATAATCATCATATCTCAGTCATGCATCATCAATTTCAATTCAAATTTAGTATTAATATTAATCATGTCAATGGTCATCTTTCAAGCTTATGCGCATGCGCTTGCACTCGGAGACGCGCGCGTACGCGTCCGTCAAATGAAAAAAATGTCAACAAATGTTCAAAGCCCACCTGATTAATTTACTATATGTTAAGCGTTTCAAAAATGTCCGCGCGTGCGCTTCGGCGCGCGCGTATTTGCGCGAATAACGCAAACGAATGGGGAAAATGTCGTTTCATCACATGTTTTGCAATCCTGATACATCCCTCAACACACCCTATCAATTTGAGTCATTGTTGACTCATGATAAAGGAGTACGCGCTCGTCAAATTCAAAATTATGCGCGCACGCAAATTGGCAAAATATGGTAAAAACATACTTTTTTTTATTCGGCCATAAACCCCCAATTTTTGTTTAATATCCAGAAAGATGATGGGTTGTAGATACGAATTCATACCTCATTTATGCCAAGTAAATGTTATGACATCATCATATTACGCGTTGAAAAGTCAATATCATCATATCGTAATTTCAATACGTATCACCTTAATTCGTCAAAGTGACGAATTCAACATCTAGTTATTATTATAGGTGTTCGCAATGAGTTGTTCAATTTTGATATTTACCATACATTTTATACAAATTAAACATTTGAATATCCGCAGCTCCTACTACCATTACTCCTGCTAGCGTTACTCCGACTACCGTTACTTTGTCTACCGTTACTCCATCGACAGCTACTCCGACTACAGTTACTCCCACTACCGTTAATCCGACGTTGCCAAATGTGACTCAACGCACAGCAATGACAACATCTTCAACAACACACAAGGCAGGGACCGGGAATCAACAACATGGTAGTTATGATTATGCTATTTACGAAAGTATATGTTAGTTGATACGGATATAAATTTTGAAAGGAGGTCAGAAGGAGGTTCATAGTACGATGCAATATTAAAGGGGTAGTTCAGTTTTGGTATAGAGGGCTCGGCACGAAAATTTTTTTGTGAGATAATGAAAAACTAAGTGTAACATTTGAAAGAGCATAACATTTTATTGACAGAATAAACGTTATTTGATCTAAATCGGTTCAGAAACGGCTGAAATATAAATCTGGGCCCCAAATTTATTTGATGACTTTTTTTTTTATTATTAAAAAACTGCTTACACTTTTTCCAAAAATTTAAAAAGAGGTTTTTAAATAGTTGTTGATGATCTCTCTATCTAGTCATTATTTCAACAAAACACCACATGCATAATTTTGTATGAAAATGGTTGAAACCAATGCTTTGTTTTAGAGATCGAGCGCCCTCTTGTGTTTTAATGGCTCCTTTTTAAAATGATAACAGGCTTTTTACTAAGTCGTTTGTAATTTTCTATACCTTTCGAGAATGGCGGAGTTATAACTAGACTTTGTAATTTTATTGTGCAGGTTTTGGTTACTAAAGCTTAGCCTTACCAAAACTGTACTACCCCTTTGAATATGAAGTTGTCTTATGTTCGTTTAATTATTATGGAGTTCTGATCTGTTGAGAGGACAGTTATTGTATGTAAGGCCCTTTTACATGTTCTAGGCAAATTTGGCTTAGGCCAAATACAGGACGATTATAAAATAACAATGACAGGACGGTATTCAGTATAACGACTTGTATGTGTATACAGGAGGTAAAGTGTTAATGTTTATGTTATTATAATTATTATATAAACTGATTTTGATTGGGTTGCTGGCATGCGAATTCAGAAAGCAATTGTTGTCGGGTTTAATGTCATATTTGGCTATAAACAAAACACACTGTTTATATTTTATACAGCTTTAGAACTAGCTCAATGCGCTATGGTCTCGTAATCATGGTAATGTGTGATTAGTTGAAACAGGAGTCATTTATTTTGTAAATATCATCGCAATAATGGCATGCGCCATATAATTAAGATAAATTTGGCATGCTGTTTTTTTTTTATCGTGAAATACTGGAGATGCGTGTTGAAAAGCCACTATGCGAGAGAAGATCTTGTGATACTATAAAGTAATTCACTCCTTTCCGAAATCACTCTATAAAAGGAAGTATAAAACAATTTCCCCTGGTAATTTCATTAAAATCACAAACAGATTTTAAAAATGACCTAATTCACGACATAACATTGCGTAATCGATAATGGCTAGTCACAAAATACCGTTGATGATTTTTTTACCACAACAATTTCTAGAGTGCGTATGACTGTTTGTGTGTTTTTACTGAAATCTACATGTTTATCGTAGCCGATTATGCACCAATGCTTAAATCTCTTATATTAGTTTGCTAAATGTTGGTTTCCTTTCTCGTTTAATTCATGAAGGTGGGCAAAATACGACCGTGATAGCCGCCGCCGTCGTAATAATCATCGTCGTGGTTGTCCTGGTGGTTGCAGTGTTATTTGTGTGTCGTCATCGCCACAGGTACTTGTTGTATGGTATATCTTTGGATATTTAAGGGGCCCTGCAACCCAAATGCATGTTGACCTCTGTTCATCTGTATTATTGTAAACATTCAATATTTGTAAACGGTTTGACCCAAATATGTTTTGTATATTTTTAAACATTTTATCATTTATTTGTCTTCATGTTGCTAAGCCCCACCTCCTAAAAAACCCTCCAGAGCAAATTATATTGTTGACCTGCAGTGACATCATTTGTCAATCACTGGTCAGCTACCATGAGATTAACAAAAGATGAAAGTACAAAAAGAACATCCACACAAAAGCATGCCTTGCATACCTCCATGCAATAGCTTAGACGGTGCTTTTCTTCTGACATAGCAACAGCTATTGTAATTGAAGTTGTGGAGTTGGTATTCTATTCAACCGTATGATGCTATTGTGATTAGTCTAATCTTGTTGTACTTTCATCTTTTGTTAATCTCATGGTAGCTGACCAGTGATTGACAAATGATGTCACTGCAGGTCAACAATAGAATTTGCTCTGGAGCATTTCTTAGGAGGTGGGGCTTAGCAACATGAAGACAAATAAATGATAAAATGTTTAAAAATATACAAAACATATTTGGGTCAAACCGTTTACAAATATTGAATGTGTACACTAATACAGATGAACAGAGGTCAACATGTATTTGGGTTGCAGGGCCCCTTTAATATCAAGCGTAATTAAATTGATTTATTCAAGTTTTTTTTAAGCAAACAAGATGGTAGTTAAATTCAGGCAAATCTTTGATGTACATCAAGGTTTAATGTAATGCCGAAATATTTCAAACCACCAAGTTATTACAAAATAAATTCAGATTTAGAAATATATTTTTATCTGGATATTTAAACACAACGTAAATCTTTTATGTTTTATAATTAAACAAATAACAAGTACGTTTTTGACGTGTAATATTAACATAAATCCAGCATGAGGATTGATAAAATATTGTTTAAAGTGATCATGAATTAGAGCAGAGAGTATGTTATATAAAATCGACGGTATCTTGGCAACACGTACTGACAAGTCATATTGAAGCTCTGTATTTGCATTTCTAGATACATTATACCGTGTTCTTTGTCTGCATTTTGTTCATGTTGCAGGAAGTCGGCCGAGAAAGAAGCAACGGAGCTTCAGCAGCCTTCTCCATCTTCTAAAGACAACACCTACACGAATTCCGCCTATTCATCTGCACTGCCAGACTACCAGCAGCCGGACGTAGTCCAAGTACCTGGTAGCTTCCCCAATATGAATGATGTGATGAAGCCACCGGGCGGAGATGAAGAATACAGTAACGCCTACACGGAGACGGAAGGCAACCAGGTCAGGTACAACACAGGTGCTATTGCCAGTGACAGTGCTATGAATGACCACTCATATCAGTCGGTAAAACCCAAAGGAGAGGCCATCAAAGGGAATACGAATCACCATAATCGACAGAAGGATCGTGATATAAACTACGAACTTGATGGTGGTGATTATAACGTCCTGCTGGAACCTCCCTCCAGATCTCAATATCAAGAACAGCGACCAATGAATCCACCCGCTGCTTCCGGGGATGATACATATCATCATCTCAACCACGACGGGAGCTCACCAATGGCGCAACCTGACGACGAATATGGAGAAGTATCCGCAACATCACAGGGTGAGCATGGCGAGGAGACCTACAATGTACTGGACCACGGTGGAGTCGCGCTGGATATCAACAACGAAAGGAAACCCCAAGCCAGGTTCAGGAAGGGGGTGAACAACGAAGTCGACACTACGTACAACACCCTTGGGCTCGTTGACGACGGGAATCAACAGTCTCCCCCGACTCCTGACATCGGTGCATATGGCGCACTCGATCAGAATCCTGCAACTGCGCACGGCGAATCCGATGATGCATACAATGTTCTGCACCAGTCATCAAAGACAACATCTGATAAGGCCAGGCGTCAGGCATCGCGAGATGCCCGGGATGTCAGTGTTGACAACTACAATGTCCTCCACTCTGGGAGGGAAGTAGGAGACTACCACCAGTATCAAGACTTCGCAGCAGAGGATCACCCTGACCAGTCTTATCAACACGGAGCCCTAGACGATGAGGATTACAACGTCCTTCACTCTGGTAAGGAGGTCAGTGACTACCATCTGTACCAGGCGACAGAACCACCCAAAGACAGCGACGACGTTTATTATTCAGCCATCAAAGAGCAGAATCCGAAAGGCAACGGATCGATCCAACACGAACCGATCTACAGCGACGAAGTTTACTCTGACTTCAATTAATTGTGACAACGTTCATGGCAGGCGCGCCGGAAGCAGTTTTGGAATGGGGGGGGGGGGGGGGGGCGAAGACCTAAAGGGGCTCACGATTTGTTTGTGTAGGGGCTCATGCCCAACCACACTCACAGGGTTGCCAGAGGTGAGAGTGAGACATTGCGAGGGAGCGAAGCGACCAAACCCAAGGGAGCGAAGTGATTGAACGGGGGGGGAGGGGGGGGGGGGGGGAGGGTGTGGGAGGGGGGGGGGTGTCCCCGTCCCACGGTAGGGAGCTTTTGCATTTTTGGACTTGAAATTGTGCAATCTGGTGCATACCTAGATAGGAAATTCGGGCTTAAGATTAACTGTATCTGGGAAAGCGTGGTGTTCTGATTTGATCGACCATAAATTTTAAATATATTTTTTCACGAAGAAAACAAATAATTGACACACTAATAAATATGCCACATTATGCATGATCCAATTAACAACATAGCCTACAGCCAAGAACGAGTCCCGAGGGAGCGAAGCGACCGAGTGCTTGGGCAGAGCCAGAGGGGGAGGGTTTGGGAGGGGGTATCCCCCTCCCATGGGGAAGATTTTTCATTTATATACTTGAAATGGTGCAATCTGGTGCATACCTAGATAGGAAATTCGGGCTTAAGATTAAATGTATTGAGGAAAGCGTGTTATGATTTGATCGACCAGAAATTTTAAATATCTTTTTCACGAAGAAAACAAATAATTGACACACTAATAAATATGGCACATTATGTATGATCCAACATGCATAGCCTATGTACCTGTCCCGAGGGAGCGAAGCGACCGAGGGCTGGGGCAGAGCCAGAGGGGGAGGGTTTGGGAGGGGATATCCGAAAAAAAAAATTATGCGAAAAATTAAAATGGATGTATAAATGAGACCGGCTCCCAGAGAATGGGTGTAAAGTCGGGATGGGTCTTTAGTACTTAGAGCCTCAAAATCATAAAATATTGTCTTTGGCTGAAATTTTTAACTTTATGGGATTTGATACTTACATGTTTCATCTACATTCTCTGAACATTTCAGGTCCTTAATCAAATTTTTTATGCTGTAAATAATGATTTTTCTAAGCAACCTTCATTTCGGTTTCGACCAGAAACTCAGTAAATCCGCGCTGGCTGATCATGATCGATTGTGAAACGAACGCGCCAGCTATGTGTGTGTGATTCGACCGTACCGCCGCGGCGAGCTGCATGAAGAAAGCACTGTAGCTGTACAGTGATTGGTCAGACTAACCTGAATAGAGTTGTATTGTCCGTGTGTTGTACATTTCCGGGAAGCGTTCGCGGCATTTAACTTACTGTATAGTAAACGAGTACCTAGTTGGTTTGTTTATAATTCTATGGGTACCGCATTGAATCGCGCTGGGCATGCCGCAAGTGTGCAGTGTGCGTGTGCAGCGTACCATATCATACGGTATCAAACTGCGCTTTTCTTTTGTCTACCGGTGGTACAGCGGCGGTATGGTGAATATGATGCGGTGGTTTATGGCGGTACGTACATACACAATACACCGCGGTTGTAATACATGCACATCAAAGGGCAGCACATGGGCTAGTTTGTCGATCAACTGAGACTTAGGGCTGAGGCTTTGTACAATTACGTAATACCGGCGAAAGCGTTGCTGATTGGACGATGAATAACAGTATAACTGCGCATGCATTATTTCGTTTGCTGATCGATTACGAAAAGCGGAAAGGTGAAAGCGAACCGTTCAACTTCTCGCTCGGTGTGTGAGAATGCTTTTCTGAATGGATGCAAAACTTTAGAAGCGATTTTCTCCGTTGTTTGACAAATCACGGGGCTCTGGTCCATGTTATTAATTTGCGTTTTTCTAGCCTTCAAGAAACTCATACTTATCAAGTTGTATATCATTTTAAAGCTGAAATCCTAGAGAATTCAAAACACTAACAATCTCAATTTTGATATTCTCGATGAATTACCCAAAGTGACAGAGCCGGTCACAAATTAGTTTTTGAACGTTAGAATTAACAAGTCTTAGCTTATACACCGTGTCCCAGAAAAAACGAAACCGGGTTTCATGGCAGAAATTTTCTGTTATAATGAATAATTTAATTGATGATATATATATGCCTGGAAAGCTCTGTGTCTCTTCTTTCATTTGATGTGCAACTTATGGCACATACTTCAAGCGTGACTGAATTAGAACAATGGAAAGTGGTGTTACCAATATTCAATTTGCACGCATAAATTTGAAGTTTGGGTGAGTTTTAAGAGTTGTAAACGTACTTATTTTTAAAAAGGACAAACACCACATAAAAGTTCATATTTTCATCTTTTACATGACACCTCATGCTAAAAAAATAAATGATTTATGCCAGAGAACGACTACAATGAAAACATGTCTGATTTCTGCCCGAATGACTGAAAGTTGAGTTAGAAGTCGCTCAGCTTTCCTGACTAGCAGCTGACAATGGACGTTGATGCATGAGTGAATTTACACAAACATGGGGATCAGGAAACAGGCTAGATCAGGAAATTTACTCATTTGGGCTGGAATCAAGCATGTTTTCATTGTATTCGTTCTCTGGCATATATCATTTATTTTTTAATCATGAGGTGTCATATAAAAGATAAAATTATGAATTTTCATGCGGTGTCTGTCCTTTTTCAAAATAAGTACGTTTACTATTCTTAAAACTCTCCCCAAAACCTCACCCAAACTTGCAATTTCTGCGCGCAAATTGAATTTTGGTAACACCACTTTCTATCGTTCTAATTCAGTCATGCGTGAATTATGTGCCATAAGTTGTATATCAAATAAAAGAAGAGACACGTAGCTTTTCAGACATATATATATCATCAAGGAAATTATTCATTATAACATAACATTTCTGCCATGAAACCCGGTTTCGTTTTTTCTGGGACACGGTGTATATATATTTTTTTATTTTATTTATTTATTTATTTATTTGTTTGGGGAGGGGGGCAAAAACGCGTTTTGCCCCCCCCCCCCCCCCCCCCATTTTTTGGATTGGGGGGGGGGGGTGCGGCCGCACCTCCTGCCCCCCACTTCCGGCGCCTATGGTTCATGGGACTTTTAAAGATAGATGCTTTGGGAACCTCTACAAAAAAAAAATCTCGATAGCGCTCCTATCATCAACTAGCCATCATCACACTCGACGCTAAAGAGAATAAAGAGACTGTATACTATGTTATTAACTGTCCAGTCAACTAAATTGTTCTTTTGTATATTGTTTTTTATACAAAAATACTCCATTCGCCCAAGAAAACATAACGAAAGTTTTTCATTCTTTGTTTAACCAATGTCCTCGGAACCATGCTTTATATGATCGAGCTTCCTATGTTTATTATAAATATAACACTGAACGTTTAAAAAATATAGAAGACGTGCTTCACCGCGTTTTGCACATAGGTTGTATAGTCTTCAGGTCTGCTTCCCGTGGTCATTTGGGTAATCAATGATCCACCCAGTTCATTCCATTATTTATTTTCTATTAAAGGGATAGCCGAGTATTGGTCAAACTTAACTTTAGTAACCAAAATCTGCACCATTACGGTACAAAGTAATAGTTATAACTTCACCATGCTCGAAAAGTATACACAATTACAAACGACTAAGTAAAACCCCTGTTATCATTTTCTCCAGAAAACGAAATATATGTTATTTAGTAAATCTATAGATTCTTCGTTACCGGCTAACATAGTTTTTGAAAACACCCCATTGGAGCGTGTTTCATTCATTAAATTTCTGGGTGTAACGGTTGATAGTAACCTTTCTTGGAAACATCATATTGATAATATTTGTAAAACTATTTCTCGTAATATTGGTATTATTTATAAAGTAAAAACATGTCTTCCTTTTACTTCACTAATTATGCTTTATAGTTCTTTGATACTCCCATACTTAAATTATGGTCTTTTAGCTTGGGGAAACACACATGAAACTTTATTAGATAAAGTGTTGTTATTACAAAAGAAGGTTATTCGTATTATTTGTAATTCCCCTTTTCGCTCCCATACTGACTCTTTATTTTTTGAAAATAATATACTGAAGGTAAAAGACCTATTTTTATTTCAAGTTGGTCAATTTATGTATAATTATAATAATAACATGCTACCATCTGTTTTTCAAGAAATGTTTTTTAAAAATAGTTCAGTTCATAATTATCCAACTAGACATTCTGAAGAATTTCATTTACCTCTCTTGCGGACCCTACTTGCTCAAAATACATTTATATATGAAGGTCCTAAATTATGGAATTCTTTAAGTGATGAAATAAAAAATGCTCCATCGATTAATATCTTTAAGAAAAAATTTAAATTGTTTTTATTACAATCTTATAAACATCATTGAATTATATCTCCCATTTACTCTTATTTCGTGCTTACGTCATCCTTAAACAAGCTCATTCTTTACTCGCGGACTCAAAATGTAATCTGATATTATATATTATGCCTTCTCATGCATTGTTCCATTCTATTATGCGCAAGTCTTTTTCCTTATTTTCACTTGAACCCCACTTGCAGCTTATCTTTTACATACATTTGTACCTCCGATCTCTCACTTCCTTTTGGCAGTGTCTCATTGTTTGTATTGTGTGCGTCTTCTCCTATTTGTGTCATGTAAAGTTCTCTCTTGTCCCATGTTGGTCTCTGTTGGCATCCCCTTTTCCCCCTTTTTCCTCTCTATATTTGTTTATGTTGTTGTAGTCTAGAATGTGTTAATTTAAATGTACAATATACCTAACTATTATTTGAGGGTTCCACAATTGTACAAGCATTGCTTTTTAGTGGACCCCTCTTGTTTCCAATATGTATATCACTATTTTGTGCAAATTATCATTATTCATTTGTAATGTTTTGTTGGAAGCAAGAATAAATTGAAAAAAAAATTGAAAATTCGAAAAGAGCCGTTACAACTCAAGAGGGTGCTATTTAACAAAACTAATTTGTTTTAGCCTTTTTCATACAAAATTGTGCATTTAATGTTTGTTAAAATAATGATTCAATATGAGATATCTTTAACGACTTTTTAAAAACCTATTGTGATTTTTTTCAAAGTAGTCTTCGAGCATTTTTTGAAATTTTTCTAAAAAGTCTAAATATCGCCCGGTGATTGTCGGTGAAGATCATTTTGAATAAAAAATATATTTATGGATATTCCAGCCGTTTCTGAACCGATTTCGATCAAATAAAGTTTACTCTGTCATTAAAATTGTATGTTCTTTCAAATTTGACATTCCGTTTTTCATTATCTCACAAAAAAATATCGGGAGGGGGGGCACTTCGGGAAATACCAATACTCAACACTAACTTTAACATGAAACACATAAATCGACATGAAAAAAAATCGTGGATCATTGGTTACCCAATGGCCACGGGAAGCTGACATGAACTTAAGAACCTGAAAATAGGTTGATGATGCTCAATTTGTGTAGAAGATTTCTACATTGAGCATTACATTTTGTTGTGATTTCTATATGAATTCAGACTTTTGCTTTTGGAAACACGCCCTGCTTCGAACTTTTCATATGATGTTCATGTTAGTAGGCTTGTTAAGGGGTCCGTGACTGTATTTTGGGGTACGATTGTTTTACTTGGCACACATATTCCTTTGATCAAAAGAAACAAAATCATCAACAGTTGCAAATTAGGCCAAATTTCCATTAAGATTTATGAAAATGTATTCATGAAAATGGGATTTTCTATGAAAATGGTGTTTTTATATTCCTTGGATCAAAAAAAGAAAATTGAAAAATTCATCCAAAGAGACACACTGTATCTATGCAAATTAGGCCTTATTTCCATAATGTATGCCAATTTATTCATGGGAATGGGATATTCTATGAAAATGGTGTTTTTATTGAGATACTTGAGAAAATAACTTTGGACATAGATGATCCAGGGTATATCAAGGCCAGTGGATCAATCTAGCAGATATTTTAACCTTTCGTGGCCATCTAGTCCCTCAAACCCAAGATGGCCGTTGGCAGGAATTTTTAATTTTGTATCCTATTCATGGTACAAACATGTATGTTGTGTCTATTTTAACATTTGTTTGGATGTCTGAATCAATTTTGAACCCATCCTTGGAACAAACTAAGAAGTATCATCAAAAGAAGAACACTTTATGTATGTAAATGAGCAACATTTGTATATACTGTACGTTTGCATTAATACACAAATGTGATATATTATGAAATTGTAATCTTTATAGAATAACTGATGTTTTAACTTATGCATATTGATGAACTAGTGTAAGTCAAAGTAAACAAATACTTTTAGCAAGTTATTGTCAGCATTGGCAGTCATCTTGTATCACATGTATTATCTATGCTTAACATTCTTTCAAAATAGACAAGACAATTAAAGTGTAATTGCATATGGAAAGTCTATCTGTAAGTTGTGTTGATATTTTCCATTTGTATAATTAAAATCATGCTTTTGACCATTGGTCTTGCAGCGATATTATGTATAATTGCACACTATTATTTACCTGACACATTGCACATTATGCAGTTATGTTTATGTAAATACAATTGTATATATCATATTTTGCTAAAGTTTAAAGCGGTTCTCATATCATGTTTGATTTAAATGTTCCCGATATGTTTGTATTTCAAATTCTACTTACGGTTTTACAGCTGGAATGAAAGAGCTTTGTATCTTTCAAACTTATCATGCATTTTACACACAAATGAATGGAAAAAATAATGCACGTTTGTTGCATTTTTTGTGTGTGACATGCGACCTTAAAATGACACGTGACCATGGTGACACCGCAACAGTAGTCGCGACGCGCGCAAATTTGGTATCAAAAGATGCGCAAGACGCAAGATGCGAGCGACGCGTTGTTGATATTTTGCGTTTTGGAGTACTGTAATCGCAAACATCGAGGAGGGGAGGCTAATCAGTCCCCCCTCCAGTCTTTTTAGGGTTAAAGTCTAGGTGATTTTTTAATGTGAATTCAGGCTTTTGCTTGAAAAAACAAACATCCCTACTTCGAACTTTTGATACGATGTACATGTATATATTATCTGTGCTTAATATTCTTAAAATCTGCAAGCCGGGTTAAATGGGAATATATAGGTGTATGTTTTGTTGATCAATCCATTAATTTGAACAATCAACATCATAATTGCAACCATTGATCTTGCAGCGAGTGTTTGTATAATTGCATGCTATTATTTAGCTGACATACACATTATGCCTATACATTACTATAAATGCATCTGTATATAATATGTATCCAAGGTATCGTGTTGATATTATGTTTTAAGTAAATGTTCTCGATACGTTTTTTATAATATTTGTTTTGTACATATATTGATATTTAGTAGTACTACTGAATCCAAACGAAACATTGTATTTTGGCCACACACCTGATATATATATTTAATATATTTTATAAATTTGTCATATTATTATCTAATCAGTGGCGTAGCCACCGGGGCACGGGGAGGGGGGGGGGGGGTGGGGGAGGGGGTTCACGTGCCCCCTCCCAATTATTTGGAAAAAAAACATAAGATATTGTCACAATTGTTGAAAATGAATCACGTTAATAAGGTAATATCTCAAACAATAAAATATATTATACTTAAATTATTGTACATGCCTGGCCCACACACTTCAAAGCCTCGTGGCTTTTTGGGTCGCCCCTATCTCAAAAATTATATGTTTGAACATACAATGTATTTATTTGCACATATAAATATCATATTATATTCTTGATGTACTATTATGTAATGATCTTGTTGTTTATCGACCATTTTACTTGTTCGTTTAAAAAAAATTAAAAATCTTGTTCAATTCATGATCAATTCAATTCTTGTTTAATTCAATTCAAATACATGGGTCTCGTTGCAAGAAAGAGATACAATTGATTGTAAGTTGCAATTGATTGATGTAAGTCAGAAACTTTGCGCGTTTCAACCAATTAGAACACATGATCTGACTTACAATACATTTTATTTTACAATCGATCGTATATCTTTCTACAACGGGGCCAATTAGATCTGACTTGCAATTAATTGAAACTTTACTTTATTTTCTCGTCGGTCTTATAAAGGGAAATAATCAATGTTTTTGGAAACGCTATCAAATGTTTTGACTGACCACTGGACGCTGCCATGTTTTTCCAAATCGTACAGCATGAAACATCATATAAGCGCATACGAACGAAAGCGGGTTAAAATCATCGATATAAAAATACTCGATATAGCCACAGCGCCCTCTTCATGAAGCCAGCGAATCGATTTACGCCAGTGAATGGAGCACCTTGTGTATTGGGTGTTCAGTTACTTTTAAATATTTGCGGCGGCTTTAACGTTGCGCATTCGGCAGTGTGCAGCGTGCTATATCCAGTGACAGTGTGTATATCGATGGTTAAAATACGATTGAAGAGTTCGGATTTTTAATTCTCCATTGGAAAGTTATACACTCATGTAACTGTGTATAACGTCAGTGCAATAAGTTAGCGAATATCACTTTGCATTTTCGCTCATAACTATTTAACGTGAAATGTTCACTCATTACCCGGTGAACATAAGATTACAGTAATCATGGTTATACACATTTGATCTACACGATCCATCACTTTTTGCACATATGAAGTTAGTAGATCCTTTATAACAATGCAGCAACGCACCCTCCTCCTCTATCAGGAAGAACAGATCCAATGCGTGTGAGAGTGACACGAGCAATGTTAATGCCTCGGTCACACCTTTGCGTATGTTGCTGCGTATTGCTGCGCTAGACGGGGTATATCAATACGCAGCCTTACCCAGCAATACGCAGCGATTTTGAAGTTTGCAGTCACACTATTGCGTATGTAGCTCGTATGTAGCTCGTATGCCGCTCGTATAGAGACTGCCTACGGCTGCCTATGGTTGCCTATTGTCCCGATTTAGCTCGCTGTTGCTCGAAGCAGTACGATTCAATACGAGGTGTGCTCGCCTCATTGCGTATGGACCTCGTTCTTTGCTCGCTTGCCGCTCGCTAGCCGCTCGCACCAGTTGGTATCGTTGCGTATTTGCTCGCTTTAGCTCGAGTGCCGCTCGTATTGTTGCGTGTCAACTCGATCTGATGCGTACTAGCTCGCTCGGGCTGCGACGGTATATAAAAACTGGTCATTTTGCAGGAACGGGCATAAGCATCTAAGCTTCTGACGATTCTACATCAACAAGAAAATTAATCTGATGACATCAATGGCCCTGCAACAGAGCTCTGCCATGCAAAGGCTTAAGCTTTTGGTTCAGCTGGAAGAAGAAGAGGCGAATGATGATTATGAGCAAGGGAAACTGCTCCTTGAGCTGCATCGACGAAATGTCACTCGAAGTTGTTGGGTGCGGTCCTGGATCTGCCGGAGGAAAGACCAGGGACAATTTGACCAACTGATGAGAGAGCTGGAAGACGAGGACCAAGAATCATTCACGAACTTTTTGAGGGTTACCCCGGCAATGTTCAAAGAGTTAGAGCAGAGGCTACACGAAAGACTGGAGAAGCAGGACACTTTCTTCAGGGAAGCCCTCTCGCCCGCAATGAAGCTGGCCATCACCCTTCGACACTTGGCCACGGGTGACAGCTACAAAACACTCATGTATAGCTTCAGAGTTGCCCACAATACGATTTCACTCATTGTACGTGAGGTATGCACAGCCATCACTGAGGAATATGGAGACGAGCTGGTGAAATGCCCTACCAGCCCACAAGAATGGAAAGCAGTCGCACAGGGCTTCGAAGACCGCTGGAATTCTCCCCATACCATTGGTGCCTTGGACGGCAAGCATGTTGCGATCAAGTGCCCCGAGGATAGTGGGTCAAGATTTTATAACTACAAGGGTTTTTACTCTATTGTACTCATGGCCCTGGTCGACGCCGAGTACAAATTCTTGTGGGTCGATGTTGGATCCGAAGGTTCTACCTCTGATGCCCAGCTCTTCAATGCATGTGAACTGAAACAACGCCTCGAATCTGAAACCCTTGGAGTGCCTCAACCAGAGCCCATGCCCAATGATGATGAGGACACCCCCTACTACATTGTGGCAGACGAGGCATTTGCCTTGAGAACATGGCTAATGAAGCCGTATGCAAGGACAGCTATGGCTAGAGAAGAGAGGATATACAACTACCGGCTATCCCGAGCCAGGAGAGTGGTGGAGAATGCTTTCGGCCTTCTTGCCAACCGATTTCAGTGCCTGCTCACCACTCTCCGGCAAAACCCTTCAACC
This sequence comes from Echinarachnius parma, assembly GCA_037951105.1. Classification (NCBI taxonomy): domain Eukaryota; kingdom Metazoa; phylum Echinodermata; class Echinoidea; order Clypeasteroida; family Echinarachniidae; genus Echinarachnius; species Echinarachnius parma. The sequence continues at coordinate 69,174 of JBAMJV010004303.1, forward strand.
GTCCGGACCATGGTACAGGCATGTGTATGCCTGCACAACCTGATGCGAACCCGCTATCCTTCCATCCAGAATTCAGCATTGGACAGGGAGGACGCCGAACATAACATAGTGCCCGGTTCCTGGCGAGGAAAGCAGACCCTGGCTGAACTTAGGCAACCGGCTAGAGGTCGCTCTGCTACTCAGGCAGCTCAGGCCCAAAGAAATTATATCAAGGCCTACTACAACAGCCCTGCTGGTTCTGTTCCATGGCAGGAGTCAAAGATTTGAATGCTGGATTCATGCAGGCCTGATGCTCAGAATTTCACCAGCCCAACTCATCGGTATCGACGACATTTCAACTGCTTACCTGACCATCAGCCAATGTCAGCAACCGTTTAATTGAACGCGGATAATCTCATTTAACATTATTCAGTAGAGAAGAGCGAGGAGGAATCCAATGACGTCATGTGCTTCAGTCTCCTCGACAATGAACCCTCTCATCCAGATCCGAGATGCAGCATCATCATCGCGGACTCTGTTCTATAGCAACCGCATAAATTAAAGACTTAAAAGACTCCTAGTATTTAATGGTGTAGTTTATGCATACAATTACATATGTATTTCATTCATTATTATACGATTCATTTCCTTGTTAATGTATTCGATGTTATGCCCTCTTAAAAGCTCAAAATACCGTGTTTTCTTAAAAAAAAAAAAATTAAATTCTGAACTTAAAGTGAGCAGTAAAGCTGTTCTAATATTGATCTGTTGTAAGCAGCAATTCCTGGTTCTTTTCATTGGCAGGAGTGAAAGAGTTGACATAATTATTAACTCACAGTTACAAGTAATGTTGCATTAACAGTCGTTAAATTTAGTTCCTCTGTTATATTTTTGTTATTAAATGTTTTGGTAATGATGTATCATTGTACAGTTGCTAACTTGGTGGTGGAGGGATCATCACGGAATGTCCCATCCGAGGGATTTCAAATGCTATTGAGGGAAGAGTAAATAAGTCTTCACGGAATAGCATTTGAAATCCCGAGGGAACATTCCGTGATTTTCCCGACGACAAAGTTAACAACTGTTATATCATCTGGCTAAATCCGCGGGCTAATACAAATCATGAATTTAAAAATGAAATGCCAAAACAACATACGGTACGCGTAGATTATACGTGTACCTTAGGCTCTTATTGTGACGTCATAATGTAATCTCTTTTGCAGCGCGCTCCAGAGATTTATGACACCCGGGTGTCATAACCTCTGGCCATGTGTCATAACAAAATTGACACCTCTGTCATGACCCGTGATTAGCCAATCAGCGACGCGTATTTTACTAAGTCAGATGATATAATACTGTGATATGTGTAAAGAGTGTTTTACACAAATTCCTAATTGTTTATAGCAGCATTGGCACTGGGAATGTTGATAAATTTGGTAGAATACGGGCCATTGTTTTGATTGGGACAGGGCCGAACATCATATAAAGAGAACAACAGTTGTATCTAAATAAACTTTTGATAAAAACAATATAAAGCTTTATCTTGATTTGAATTTCATTTTATAATAGATGATACTTAACTGCTATATTATTACCCAGCTAGCCACCTGACGTCGGGCCGATGTCGGAAATTGGTTGCCGGATGTCGGCATATCGCCGTTGGCTCGAGGTTAAAATGTCCGCCAGCCCAACATCGTCACGACGTCATTTTTGTGATATATTTCCGACAATGGCCCAACATCATCTCATGACATGATCATTGTCGGAAAATGACGTTATGCCAATATATCACAAAAATGACGTCGTGACGATGTTGGGCTGGCGGACATTTTAACCTCGAGCCAACGGCGATATGCCGACATCCGGCAACCAACTTCCGACATCGGCCCGACGTCAGGTGGCTAGCTGGGTAGGCGTGTATATATTTAATGATGTCTTGTATAATTATATTCACTCTCCCCATCATTTATGTTCGCTTTTAATTATCATAATTCAATGTATATATGTTTATATTTTCTTGTTTGTCAACATGCAAGTTAAACTGCAGGGCGCCTTTGTAAAGCAGTTTTGCATAACTGAACAGGCCTACCCTGCAGAATAAAATTAAGGAAAACAAATTAATAAATAAAAGACTCATCTGGATGGGTGTACATTTTGATTTATAAATGGTTCTACATGGTTGCTTTTATTTTAAGTTACTTTTGTCATGATTATCCCAGTAATAGAGTACAGAAGCCATGATGTCATAAAAATACCTTTTTAGAATTTTCAAATTTGGACTTCATTTTCAGAAAGAGCATACCAAATAATGTCAAAATACCGAATATCAAAGGTATAGGTTACGTATTGGCTGAGATATGCCCATCCGAGTGAATTTGACTTCAATGGGCAATCAGTGTTATAGTGCACTCGTTCATTAATTTATGAACCAGAGCGCTTTAACACTGTTGCATATTGACAAAAAAATAATCATTCAGATTTGTAAATTCTAAAAAAAATGTTTATGACATCACAATTCACCACTCTATAACAACAAACACAAAACTAGAAAACACAAAATCAAACAGATCATTTATTTATAACTTTATTTTTAATCAAGTAGCATCAAAAATCACAAAAATCTCACAAATTAAATACTGATAATACTGGAACACACTATATAATAAATATATTAAAGAAACACAATTTTGTGAACATACACTGAATATGGAACGTAGGCCATACCAACATCATACATCGTAGTAATAGTATCATGGTTATCCGCGTTTTTTTCATCTAAAATACAAAACGGAACATAAATTATTTATCAATTTCAACCTGTAATCAGGTTATATCAGGAGTATAGTATCAACAAATAAATACTGATAATGGTGGTTTAGAACTGTAATACTAGAACACTTCATACTTTCAACAGTTTGCATAATGTAGCATAATTATCATGGTTATCCGCGTTATTTTCTTCTAAAATACAATACGGAAGAACAAAGATTATTAATCAATTTTAACTTTGAATCAAGTTGCATAAAACTACCGAAGTATCACAAATTAAACCCTGAAAATGCTGGTTTAAATATGCAAGTTCAATACCATGAATACATATTGTCAACATACATTGCATATGGAACGTACTCCACACTAACATACCGTATCATACAGATTTAGCATTATTATCATTGTTATCCACGTTATTTTAATGTATAAACTATTGATACATTTTAACTTTTAATCAGGTTATATCAGGAGTATAACAACCTGTGTGGCGCCCCGTCTTTTACTGTCAATCGTGCTGCTAGGCAGCTAATCGTAGTGCTAGCGAGCTAAAGCGAGCGGGAACCAGCGAGAGCGAGCTAAAGCGAATGGCGCACGAGCTATACTCGCAGCATAGCGAGTGGCATACGAGCGAGACTCGCAGCAAAGCGAGCGGCTATCGCAGTGATTCGTGTTGCAAGGAGCGGTGTGCGAGCAACAGCGCAACAATACACGCAATCATGCGAACGACAACGAGCTACAGCGAGGTAGATCGTGTGGGATACGCAGCTATACCCAGTGACACGCGCTCCAAAAATGAGGTGCGAATGATTGCGTATACCTGCGCTAGGTCACCTCGCTGTCGCTCGCTGTTGCTCGCATTCACGGGTTGTCACTCGCTCCCGCTCGTATGCAAATTGACCTTGCGTTTGCTTGCGAGAGTTCAGAAAATTTTAAAACATGCGAGCGACATACGCAGGCCCCTGCGCTTGTCTGCGTATTGAGTACGAAGTGAGCTCGCATCATTGCGCTTTATTGGGTGTATCTGCGTATGTCTGCGTTCGAGCAATACGCAGCAATACGCAAGCCCAATACGCAAAGGTGTGACCGAGGCATACCGATTTATTAGTCTCATTATACTTTTGTGCAGTGGCGCAACTACGAGGGGGTATTTGCCAAACGATATCAATCATAATGGGTATATTTTTGACGAAATAAAGAAAAAACATAATGCGTGCCACCTATAATTTGAGTGCCCCGTACGTCCGACCACGCTACGCCACTAGATATGCTTTGTCATCTTATTTAAAAACCTTTTTGACTAACTAAGAATGTATTCTACATCATTGTTATCAATACGATTTAGAAATAAACATATACAAAATTAGCAAGCAAATATTTGCCACATGCATCGCTGACTTGAATCAACAGCCAATCATGGATGACAATACAAAACACACAATAATACAGAGCGGAACAAACGAAACAAAACGTCGTGAATCATAACCATTCTTTATAGCCATTGCGCATTAAAGGGATCTAGTAACTCTGATGAATAGGAGATAGAATGTGCATTTTTGTGTTTAATGCCCACTGAATAAGTAGGCTACTGAACGAACATTGCAAAGTGATATTTGGTAACTCATTGCAATGACTTAAAATAGTACGCAGTATGTTTACATTTTCCAGTGGAAAATTAAAAGTCCGAACACTTCAATCGTAAATATCTTTGTAATGAAAGGGAAAATTTAAAAACCGAAACCTGTGCCATGCTTCTAAGTTTATACGAACACAACAAGTTGTGACAGATCTAATTAAGATTTGTGGATGTTGGCAATGTTAGAAGATCCCTTTATGATACTCGATAATTTGGTTCAAGCTTATAGTTTAATCTTATCGGGCACATTTCCACTGAATTGAAAGAAAAGCGAAAGGGGAAGAGGAATAACAAATAAATAAATTGGTAGTCGCATACTAGAGACCTACACCACAAAATGGCATGGTAATAATGCCCATGAAAAAACAACAATGTCATAGTATACAGTCATACACGAACGTAATATAAACAGCGGTGTGCGTTACACAAACGCAAATATGAATACACAGTGTTGCCACAACCGCTATATCCAATTAGTGTTGGAATAACTTGAACCTGATCCATTTTATAACAAATATGAATTCACTCATAACTGCATACTGTTATCGGTTATGACCAAGCCCACAGACCATTCAAGTAGAACAGAGCCTGAGACATTTTCAAAACGACCGAATGGTGTCCGATACATGCAGCAATGTCAATAATTATCAGAACCACTTATTTCATGAAATGCTTACTATAATTAATAATAATAGTACGAATTTGGACCATGATTGTGACACTGCCGATATATCGATGTGTGTGTGTGTTTGCGTGTATGCGTACGTGTGCGTATAGTGTGCGTGCGTGAGTGTGTGTGTATGATTATGTGAGCGTGTGTGTGCGTGGGTGTATGAGTATGTGTGAGGAGTGACAGTACCCCCTCTGTGCATGTGTGTATTATGTCATGTTTGTAAAGAGGGAAATTATTATTATGATCACGAAGTCTAAAGTACACCCAGCCACAATGGCCACTGCAGCCGATATACTAAACAATATTACATTGCACTATACTGCTAGGGGAAATCAGAATTTTGGCTCTGTACTTCCTCATCGATGTCCCGCAGACTTTAAACACAACCAACAGAAACTGCACCTGAACAGTAGCACCAAGTACCTGTAAATAGAACATCCACGCACTTCACTGGCACTGCACTGCACTGCCTCTCAGGACAGCACCGAATGGCGCTTTTAAGGAGATATTTTCTTCAAGTATCAAGTATCAAGTATTACAGAGGAATCTCACTCAATACCTGAATTATAGTTCATAATAAATCGTATTATTATTATTATGGCTGCACGGCCGGGCCGTCGGTTATTCTCTCACGGTCATTTCGGGATAATACAATATTATATCAGCCTTCCAACTCTTTTAGCGTGTGTGTGTGTGTGGTGAAGAAAACTACATCCTCATTAATAATTCCATACAAAACGGAAAAGCCGGGTGTTAACTCGACAGATAAATTAATTATTACGATATCAACAAATCCTTGCGTTTATATCTATGAGTGTGGAGTTCTTCAGCATGATCAACATGTCGTTCTTGGTGCCTTTCGTCTTTCTTCTTGGGTTCGTCGGTACCTCGTCAGCAGTAGACCCAGGTAAGCACTTTTGAACATATTTGACTTCTGAGTTCTTAATATGGATGCATGAGTGCTGTGCCCCCCATACTTCAAAATGTGTTGAATAACATAATGGCTAAAATGTGTTTTCCTGTAAAGAAATTGTCTTGTACACTGTAATGTACTAATACACCTACTTACTACACCACGAGTTACATTGCATAATAGTCTACATATTATACACCAGGGGAGAGGTTATACCCCCCCCCCCCCTTCCTGTCTCGGTTGTTTTAACCCTCTGAGTGCCGAATTAAATTGCAAGCACGTGCTTACCCAATTTCTTTTTGGGATAAGCCCCCGAGTAATCATTTGTATGTGTGCTTTTAGAATTGAAGCGCATTAGATTTGATTCCTTTAGTTCATTATTTTGACAATAAGTCGACAATTGCACACAAAGTGTTAATTGTTTCCTCGCCACCGCCCCCTCCCCTATCACTGTAATCATACGCCACTGAGTTTAAGTGACGAAGCTAGGAATAACGGTTGACTGCTAAAATGCATACCGATATTCATATTGTCTCTAAAAACCGATACATCTGGGTTGTAGGGGGCCTCTCTTGCGATAAATACACTCTAAACATTATCCGCCCCCATAGCAGAGATATACAATGCAGTTGGTCGACCCGAAACAGATTTTATATCTTCATTACACCATTTAAAATCTGTATTTGTTAGTATCGCAATATATTAGTGGCGTGACTAGAGAGACCCAAACGACTAACTAATAGAAGTTTGAAATCATTTTCCACTTCGTTGGTAATACTCAATTAAAAGAAGAAAAAATTATATAGAGTTGTACAAACGCCCCAAAAACTAGGATTTGCTGAATTATTACTTGGGCATATACGGCACTTATTTATGGTGAAACTACACACAATTTATCAACTCTTTGTTCAAGGCATGTTGAATAGATTGTATTTGTGTGTACAGTATATTGTAAGGAATATATATCTTCTTTTTTTTGTACAGTATTGATCACATGCCATTCGTGGCTCCATCCGAAGTCACGGGATTTATTTAATATGTTTTGCACCACATCTTGCGTATCATAAACTGATACAGTGCGAAGATTAGCAATTCAGCCACATTGATAGTTGTTTGGAAGATTGTATACTGCAGAGGCGTAGAGTGGTCGGGCTGACTTGACACACGAATTATTCGTTATTTATTTATTATTATAGGTGTCCCCCTCGATTTTAACACTTTTGACATTCAATTTTAAAATGTATCCTTCAATTTCGTTCCGAGAAGCCGAGAATATGCCAATGCCAACTTCAATTTCGTCTATTTTCGACCAATTTTTAAAAAGTCCATTCAATTTAGGCATTTGTCACACATGATCGTCCAGAGCAATTCAAATGCGTCAGTTATACTATGTTTTCAGGAACCGCGACCGCGAATTTGAATTATACTCTCCCAGCACAAATTTATTGTATTGATAAATCAAACAATCAGACTTTTTGACAGCACCGTTTGTGTTTAACAATATCAAAATAACTTGTTTTTGTCTAATCAATCGTTTAAGAAACGATTATTTATTGATAACGTCATCGTTTGTCATGGGGAAAATGCATATGAAACAGAGCAACCAGACGGCAAGACGAATTTGAACGACGAAGTCTTGAAATCGAATGAACATAATTCGATTAACATAACGCGCACGACGAATTCCATTGCACAATGACGAAATAGAATGACCAAATTTTACAATTTGAATGTAGCTATTGCACATTCTCGAGACGAAATTGAAGTTACAAAATTGAATGACGATTGTTTGAAAATGGATGGGAAAATGTTATTGTTATTACTTTTATTATTGTGATTGAAAAAGAGCAAAGGAAAATGAGATTCCAACGGGATTCGAACCCGAGACCTCCAGATTACTAGACCGGTGCTCTTACCGACTGAGCTATAGAAAACCATATGACGGCGCTCGCTCGTCCCTGAAACCCCTTAATTCTTCATTGCTCGAGTTGTTTTAATTAATTATTTAAAAAGATGCATCACTTCGGTGATCCCTCGCATATATCTCCAAGTTGATTTTCATCCTTCGGGTTTATGTCAGGTTTATAATAGCTTCTGACCACTCGAGCAATGAAGAATTAAGGGGTTTCAAGGACGAGCGCCGTCATAGGGTTTTCTATAGCTCAGTCGGTAAGAGTACTGGTCTAGTAATCCGGAGCTCTCGGGTTCGAATCCCGTTGGAATCCCATTTTTCTTTGCTCTTTTTCAATCACATTATATATTTCTGGTCAGTGTCCTTATATATTTGAATTACTTTTATTATTGTTACATTATTTTTCATTCTTATTGTTACTATTATTACCATCAGTTTTTGTATTAAAGGGATAGTTGAGTATTGGTCAAACTTAACTTTAGTAACCAAAACCTGCACCATTACGGTACAAAATAATAGTTATAACTTCACCATGCTCGAAAAGTATACACAATTACAAACGACTAAGTAAAACCCCTGTTATCATTCAAAAAGAGCCGTTACAACTCAAGAGGGCGCGGTCTAAAAAAAATATTGGTTTTAGCCATTTTTCATACAAAATTGTGCATTTAATGTTTTGTAAAAAAAATGATTCAATAGAGATATCATCAACAACTTTTTAAAAACCTATTCAGATTTTTTCAAAGTAGTCTTTAAGCATTTTTAAATTTGTTTCTAAAAAGTCAAAATATCCCCTGGTGAAGATTTTTTGAATAAAAATATGTTAAAGGGGTAGTTTAGTTTTGGTAAGGCTGAACTTTAGTAGCCAAAACCTGCACAGTAACATTATAAACTAATAGTTATAACTCCACCATGCTCGAAAGGTATACAAAATTACAAACGACCAAGTAAAACGCCTGTTATCATTCAAAAAGAGCCATTAAAACACAAGAGGGCGCTTTTTTAAAAGGCATTGGTTTCAACCATTTTCAGCCAAAATTATGCATGTGATGTTTTGTTGATATAATGATTAAATAGCGAGATCATCAACAACCATTTAAAAAACGCTTTTGAAATTTTTTGAAAAAGTGCAAGCATTTTTTTTATTTTTTCAAAAAATCATCTAATTATTTGGGCCCCAAATAATTATAAGATCAGATATATTTATTGATATTTCAGCCGTTTCTGGGTCGATTTTGACCAAATGAAGTTTATTCCGCCATTAAAATTGCATGTTCTCTCAAATTCGACACTCAGTTTTTCATTACCTCACAAAAAAAGTGCGATGTGCAGCGCCCTCTCTACCAAAACTAAACTACCCCTTTAAACTTTATGGATATTTCAGCCGTTTCTGAACCGATTTTGTTCAAATAAAGTTTATTCTTTCATTAAAATTGTATGTTCTTTCGAATTTGACAGTCAGTTTTTCATTATCTCACAAAAAATTGTTTGTGAAGTGCCCCCCTTTACCAACACTCAACTATCCCTTTAATATTGATATTGTTATTATTGTCAGTATTATTTTCATTATTATTATCATTATAATTATGTTTCGATTTATACAGCGCCTATCATGATTGATAATCATCTCAAACCGCTTTACAATGATATTATCATTGAAAGTGAAGTAAATCAAATCAAATCAATACAATTCCTGGGGAATTGACGTCTTTATTTCCACAATTCATAAAAAGACACTACATATGTAAAGATGTACAAGAACAAAAACAGCAATGTACAAGAACAAAAACAGCAATATACACGGAGACTACAGAACATACAGAAAATATAAAACAGGTTTAAGAAAAACTATGTTTACATTAAGGCAATATGAATGTGGAGGGATCAGAAGAAGTTTTGTAAAAACTTATGGGTATGATCCCTAGGGTATATAGTAATAAAAATCAAAGTTAAAAAGAAAATCAATTTCGGTAAGTTTTACTTTATGCAATTGTCATGTTTCAAGTCAAACAATGCCAAGTCAAACATAGTTCAAACAAAAATTGTATACATATTTTTTTTAATGTCAGGAGTTATACATTTTCTAATAAAAGACTTTTTAATTTAATCTTAAAGGAATTCAGTGAAACACTATCTTTCAATTCCTGTGGGAAATTATTCCATAAAATGGGACCTTTATATGTTATTATTGTATGCGAAAAATGAGTCCGTCCATAAGTAACACGAAGGTGGGATTTGGATCTGGTGTCATAATTATGCACATCGCTATTCTGAATAAATAATGAGTCGAATAAATTTGGTAACAGTTGTTTATGGAATGAAAACATAAAAATGCCAAGATTATATTCATACAATTGATAAATAGGTAAAACCTTCAATTTAATAAAGAGAGACTTAGAATGAGATAAATAAGAAGAGTTTGTAATTATTCTAACAGCTCTTTTTTTGTAGTTTATGCAAACGATCCAAGAGGTAATTATTGCAACATCCCCAAAGTATAATACAGTAATTTAAATGTGGTAGTATTAAAGCATTATATAATAACAATAAAATATGTTCAGGGAGATACTCTTGCAGCTTATTTAAGACTCCAATATTTCTTGAAATTTTACTTATAACATTATTAAGGTGGCTCTTCCATTTAATTTCCTCATCCAAAAAAACTCCTAAAAACTTCACAGTGTTCACCTTTTCAATTTTATCACGATCAATAAATAATTCTATATCCATCACATTAGAATTATTCCCAAAGAGCATAAAATGTGTTTTTAGGGCATTCAAAACTAGTTTGTTTGCTAAAAACCATGTATGAACTTTCACTAGATCAACATTCATTATTACATTTAATTGATCAAAGTATTATCATATGAAAGGTAGTGTTGAGTATTGGTATTTCCCGAAGTGCCCCCCGATATTTTTTTGTGAGATAATGAAAAACTGACTGTCAAATTCAAAAGAACATACAATTTTAATGACAGAATAAACTTTATTTGATCAACCATTTTCAGCCAAAATTATGCATGTGATGTTTTGTTGATATAATGATTAAATAGCGAGATCATCAACAACCATTTAAAAAACGCTTTTGAAATTTTTTGAAAAAGTGCAAGCATTTTTTTTATTTTTTCAAAAAATCATCTAATTATTTGGGCCCCAAATAATTATAAGATCAGATATATTTATTGATATTTCAGCCGTTTCTGGGTCGATTTTGACCAAATGAAGTTTATTCTGCCATTAAAATTGCATGTTCTCTCAAATTCGACACTCAGTTTTTCATTACCTCACAAAAAAAGTGCGATGTGCAGCACCCTCTCTACCAAAACTAAACTACCCCTTTAAACTTTATGGATATTTCAGCCGTTTCTGAACCGATTTTGTTCAAATAAAGTTTATTCTTTCATTAAAATTGTATGTTCTTTCGAATTTGACAGTCAGTTTTTCATTATCTCACAAAAAAATTGTTTGTGAAGTGCCCCCCTTTACCAACACTCAACTATCCCTTTAATATTGATATTGTTATTATTGTCAGTATTATTTTCATTATTATTATCATTATAATTATGTTTCGATTTATACAGCGCCTATCATGATTGATAATCATCTCAAACCGCTTTACAATGATATTATCATTGAAAGTGAAGTAAATCAAATCAAATCAATACAATTCCTGGGGAATTGACGTCTTTATTTCCACAATTCATAAAAAGACACTACATATGTAAAGATGTTCAAGAACAAAAACAGCAATGTACAAGAACAAAAACAGCAATATACACGGAGACTACAGAACATACAGAAAATATAAAACAGGTTTAAGAAAAACGATGTTTACATTAAGGCAATATGAATGTGGAGGGATCAGAAGAAGTTTTATAAAAACTTATGGGTATGATCCCTAGGGTATATAGTAATAAAAATCAAAGTTAAAAAGAAAATCAATTTCGGTAAGTTTTACTTTATGCAATTGTCATGTTTCAAGTCAAACAATGCCAAGTCAAACACAGTTCAAACAAAAATTGTATACATATTTTTTTTTATGTCAGGAGTTATACATTTTCTAATAAAAGACTTTTTAATTTAATCTTAAAGGAATTCAGTGAAACACTATCTTTCAATTCCTGTGGGAAATTATTCCATAAAATGGGACCTTTATATGTTATTATTGTATGCGAAAAATGAGTCCGTCCATAAGTAACACGAAGGTGGGATTTGGATCTGGTGTCATAATTATGCACATCGCTATTCTGAATAAATAATGAGTCGAATAAATTTGACAACAGTTGTTTATGGAATGAAAACATAAAAATGCCAAGATTATATTCATACAATTGATAAATAGGTAAAACCTTCAATTTAATAAAGAGAGGCTTAGAATGAGATAAATAAGAAGAGTTTGTAATTATTCTAACAGCTCTTTTTTTGTAGTTTATGCAAACGATCCAAGAGGTAATTATTGCAACATCCCCAAAGTATAATACAGTAATTTAAATGTGGTAGTATTAAAGCATTATATAATAACAATAAAATATGATCAGGGAGATACTCTTGCAGCTTATTTAAGACTCCAATATTTCTTGAAATTTTACTTATAACATTATTAACGTGGCTCTTCCATTTAATTTCCTCATCCAAAAAAACTCCTAAAAACTTCACAGTGTTCACCTTTTCAATTTTATCACGATCAATAAATAATTCTATATCCATCACATTAGAATTATTCCCAAAGAGCATAAAATGTGTTTTTAGGGCATTCAAAACTAGTTTGTTTGCTAAAAACCATGTATGAACTTTCACTAGTTCAACATTCATTATTACATTTAATTGATCAAAGTATTATCATATGAAAGGTAGTGTTGAGTATTGGTATTTCCCGAAGTGCCCCCCGATATTTTTTTGTGAGATAATGAAAAACTGACTGTCAAATTCAAAAGAACATACAATTTTAATGACAGAATAAACTTTATTTGATCAAAATTGGTTCAGAAACGGCTGAAATATTCATAAATATATTTTTATTCAAAATGTTCTTCACCGGCAATCACGGGCGATATTTAGACTTTTTAGACAAATTTCAAAAAATGCTCGTAGACTACTTTGAAAAAAAGCAGAATAGGTTTTTTTTAAAGTCGTTGATGATATCTCTATTGAATCATTATTTTAACAAACATTAAATGAACAATTTGGTATGAAAAAAGGCTAAAACCAATGATTTTTGTTTAAATAGCGCCCTCTTGAGTTGTAACGGCTCTTTTTGAATGATAACAGGGGTTTTACTTAGTCGTTTGTAATTGTGTATAATTTTAGAGCATGGTGAAGTTATAACTATTACTTTGTACCGTAATGGTGCCGGTTTTGGTTATTAAAGTTAAGTTTGACCAATACTCAACTATCCCTTTAACATCAAATAAGTCCCTGAATAAACAGATCTCTATCCAAGGTCTAGTCCACCCCCTTACAACGTAATCGAGGTGAACACCCGCGGCCTTAGATTGAATTCATAAAACTACCAAGGAATAAAACGCAACAAAAAACAACCGTGGGTGTTATCAATTAATGTGAAAACTTGATTCGACCAACCGTATCACATGCTTACCGTCGTTTTCACGAGTCAGTATTTGCAATCAGTCCTTGTAATTTGACCTGTTCAATCTTGTTTTCAGATTTTTCCTGTGATTTGGGTGTCTTTTTAAGCTCAACGAGTTGTGGAATTACCCAGGAACCGAATGACCAGGGCAATTGGGCGAGTATGTATATTTTATTCAACGGTGAGAAACATTCCTCATATCGTTCAAGCGTTATATTTAGGAATTGGTTTTATGTGAAAGGATCGGCGTCTCCATGATTTGATGACTATGAAATGAAATGAAATGAAATGAAATGAAATTAAATGAAATGAAATGAAATGAAATGAAATGAAATTGATTTATTGTCAATAATAATCAGTTCAATATTTACAATTTACAATAGTTATAGTACCTACAGATTAATGAAACATCTTGAATTAACAATACAGTAAAACGAATTGACAAAAGAGGCTAACAAAATAGCACAGTGCTAATCGAGGGGGAGGAGGGGGGGGGGGGTAGAGTGGGCACAAGATTATGCAACCGAATGCCACCTACCATGCCTACAGCAGTTATCTGCAGTACTCTTCAGGATTGGAGGAGGCATGCAGAATAGATAGGTAACTTTCAACAGTGTCTGTCTTTATTAACGAGAATAGTTGTCATTATTATAGGTTTTTCCGTCCATTTGAACACTTTATAAATTTTTTTTTTTTTTTCCCTTAAATTTCGTCCCGAGAAGCCGAGAATGTGCCTGTCAACTTAATTTTCGTCTATATGTCTATTGTCGACCGATTTCACAAAAAATCCATTCAATTTAGTCATTTGTCACACTTTATCGTCAATTACAATACAAATTCGTCGGTCACAGTATGTGCTGAACACCACGGGCGTCGATCTGTCATTGATACCCATTGATCAGGGGGGGATGATCCATTCATCCATCCCCCCTGATGAATGGGTATTACGTAAGTATCGACGCCCATGCTGAACACATAAAAGCGAAAGCAGATTCGAAAATTTGCGTTCATTTCCCTTACAATTCGATTCAAATTCGTCCCATGTATATATTACGCTGTAATTGAGGGAAAGTGTGAAGAAATAGAACGGCACAAGAACAACTCTAAAGTAGCATTTGCTATTGGGAAAGAAATCACAAAGAAAAGGGCCACTAGATTGGATGTAATTAGTAACGAAAACGGCCAAACACTGACAGATAGAGTGGACATCAAGAGCAGATGGGTGCAGTTTTATAGCACCAAGCTGTTCGCTGCACAGGATAATGAGGACGACATGCAGTGGGAGGAAAGCAGTGAAATGGAGCCCCTTCCACTAAGATCATAAGTTGAACTGACAATGAAACAATTGAAGTTTGGAGGTACAAAGATCACAAACCTGAGATATGCAGATGATACCACTCTTATTTGCAGCAGTAGAGAGGAAAGGCAAGCGAAGAAAGGGACCTTTTATTGAACACTAAGAAGAGGAAAATAATGGTAGTTGACAGAGACAGTAACAACAATGATTTCACCATAGATGGAAAGAAGATCGAAGTGGTCAATCAGTTTGAATACTTGGGCTCTATAATCAACAACAAAGGAGAGAGCACCACGGATAAAAGAAGAAGACTAGCAATACGGGAGTTCGTAGTTACAAACTGCGCATGCGCCAATTTCTGAGACAAAAATTCACTGTACCAAAAACATCGATATTGCCCGTTGTCCCATAGACCTTCGTGCAATTATTGTCACATTTGAAACGTGTTTTCACGGGAAATTTGGCTCGAAGTCATAAATGTTTTTTTTCTGAATTAATCATAATAGACATCTCATATGTATACATAAGACTGATTTTTTCAAATTTATTTGTTCTATTTATTTTCGGATTTTAACAAAAATGTCAACGTTCGTATCTGGGCTTTTATTTAATTTTTTTTTTTTAGCCTGCTTCAAGTTTGAAAATTAAAATATTTTAGGATTAAGGTGAGTTTTTTTTGGTCAGGTCTTTCAAACGTAATGAAACACAAGGAGAATTCACGCACGCACGCGGACATTCTGCATAGAGCTCCTGTACTTTAAAGGTATGTCTTTAAAGTACAGGCGCTCTATGCAGAGTGTCCGCGTGCGTGCGTGAATTCTCCTTGTGTTTCATTACGTTGCGTGGGTTATAATGGGTAGTCAGCAAATTCCAACTCGACTCCACCGTAATCTCTCGAGGTAAACTCACGATTTGTGTTGGATCGATCGAAGAGATGTGCTTCGAAATATCTGAACAAAGGCCTTTTTACGAAATTGCATGCAGCAAACAAATTTCTCACGCTGTAACCTAAGACATCAAACAGCGGCACTTTGAAGTCGGTTGCGGTTAAGCGTGTTACGTGATATTTTCGCTCGTAAACATCTCTGATGGATCTCCATTCGACTAGTACAAACATTCCGAACGCGACTATTTTTGATGCATTTTTGACTCGGGTATTCGGAAGTGGGACAGTTTGCGATCGCTACTTATAACTGAGCCAATGGGGATTACGTACCGTGCGTAAAAGTGCGCAAGATGGATCCACGCGTCTAATATACCGGTCTGAATTCCCTTTAAATGCGTGCGTCACAGGCTGTGCCGTAAACGTACGCGTAAAGCGTCAATTTTGGTACAATCTTCTGAAAACCCGGTTACGTCCGTTGCTCCATGGGCTAACTACGAAGTCCCTTATTGCAAGATCGACGGTACAAAATATGTCTCACATCTGGAAGAGCCGAGTCCTTTCACACAGTCTAAACGTTCGACTTCTCCGTGTAACTGCATTCTCCATTGCTACATATGGATGCGAGTCTTGTGCCATGACAAATACTGACAGAAAAAGAGTTGACGCTTTTGAGATGTGGTGCTACAGAAGGCTTTTGCAGGTGTCGTGGAAAGACAAATGTGTGGATCCTGAACAAGATTGGTACAGACTTATCTATCAGAAGGGAAATTATGGAGAGAAAACTAAAGTACTTTGGGCACATCGTTAGGAGAACTGAAGGAGTTGAAAAACAAATACTGGAAGGAGTAATTGAAGGAAAACGTGGTAGAGGTCGTCCACCAATATCCTGGACTGATGACGTAAAGAGAGTGTCTGGAGAAGGGATGAAGGGGGCAACGCGGTTGGCGGAATATAGAGTTGCATGGCGTGCTCTCGTGAAGACCACAGCCGCAGCGCTATACACGTACAGCGCCACCTGATCTTGATGATGAATGTTCTTTTTTGTATTGTCTTTATTCAATTGTTAAATTGTGTCATTTCGGGGGTAACATACACGCGTATACCCCGGGGGGGGGGGGGGGGGGGTCTGTCCTCATAGAAAGGGGGGTATCATGCGTGACCAAGGACTTGCCAAAAGCACCCTAAACGAGTATTTACGAGGTTCAAAAAATACACCCTAAGTAAGTATGATTATCGGTAATTTGATACCTTAAGCAAGTAATCAATTTTTTTGTAAACCCCTAAGCAAGTATTTTTGATACCCTAAGCAAGTAATCAATTTTGTGTAACCCCCTAAGCAAGTTATAACTATTTTTGATACCCTAAGCAAGTAAGCTGAGTTTTTGAGACCCTAAACGAGTAATTCATCTTTTTGAGACCCTAAACGAGTAATTTATCAACCTAAAAAAGATACCCTTTTTCCTGATTTTGGGTGATTTTGAGACCCTATTGGAGATACTCGAGTATCTCGCCTGATCGTAAAAAACCACCCTAATTACTCGTTTTCTTGGTCACGTATGATACCCCACTTTCAATGAGGACAGACCCCCCCCCCCCCCCCCGGGGCGTATGCACACGTACTCAAACCCACACGCACACACACACACACACACACACACACACACACACACACACACACACACACGCACACACACACACACACACACACCCACACACACACACACACACACACACACACACACACACACACACACACACACACACGCACACACACACACACACACACACCCACACACACACACACACACACACACACACACACACACATATCCACAAAACCCTCACACATATAAACAAACACGCACAAGAAAGTTTATTTTGTTTTTCTTTATTCAATTTTTGTTCAAGACATAATTATTTAGATGTGAAACAATGCATATATATACGCACACATACTGACATTTACACGTACCCGCCTAGCCACCTTCGTATCTCCACATGTGCTAGTCATCTCATTGCACATACAGGCATGGGGATATACCTTAATTGTGACGAATTTAAATGAAATAATCACGGAACTGTTTGAAAAAGACGAAAATTTGATCTTAAGGGCCATTCTTGGTCACGTGTGTGACCCAAAACATGACAAATTTTGAAATGGGATGCTTATATTTCAGTAAGTATGAGACTATAATGATTTTTACTTCATATGTGACTTGAATATGTTGTAGTCTTTCAAACTTAACACAAAAGATTTTATAAGGATTTCGTAACTCAATGTCAGAGGTCAAATGGCATGGGTCACGTGTGTGACTTCGCACGGAGCGCTTTTTTCATAACTAAATTTCATTTGGAAAATTCTTTAAAATATGAATAGCTATAATGTTCATCTTATTACCAGAGAAGTACTATACATTTGTAAGTACAACAATAGCAATGAATGAGAATTATATCAAACCGTTGTTTTTTATAGTACTTAATTATGTGGCAACGTCTGGTCACGTGTGTGACATTTTGGGGTGGTCACGTGTGTGACATGTACAATATGAATGGAAAAATGGGAATTTTATAATATCGGGTTTAGAAAAGAATGAAAGGTTGAATTTTTACAAAGTTGGTATCAACCTGTACAGGAAAGTGAGAAGAATGAGCTTGCTAATTATCCTTTTCATATCTTGATTATTTTCTGAATTATGATTATTAGAAAAATATTGAAATATGTAAATTTATGCAAATGAGTAAAAAAGTTTCATTTTAAACTTCAAATCATGTATTTCATGAAACTTTACACATGGATCATTCCAAAAATGGAACAAAACTACAGAAAAATAAAACTTCAATTTTTCCGAAAAAGTTTCACTTTTCAAAGAATGGCCCTTAACATTCACCACTCGCTCAGCGGCAGATACAAATTTCAATGACAATCGACGATTTGGAATGCGATGTCTTTGAAATTGATTAACAGAATAACGAATTTGAATGAAAATTGACGAAATTGAAATTAGGATTCGCGCGCTGCTAGTTTCTCGGGACGAAATTGAAGTAGAAATTTGTAAAATTAAATGAAAAAGTGTTATAATGGATGGGAAAATTTACAATAAAAATGTATTTGTTCCACTTGTTTGGCCTTCTGAAAAAAATAGCGTTCCGTGAAGAGCGTCAAAACAACGAGCAGCCGCAAAATCCTCTTTTTTTTTATAATACGAAAAACACTAATTTTCATACACGTGACAGATATATACGCGAATACATAATCATTACTTGTAAAGCTATCTCTCTAGTTGTGAATGATTGTCCTACTTTGTACTGTTCTGTGAGTTTCTGTGGTTTATAAGACGTGGACATAATGATGGAATGACGAAAGCCAAGAATTGATGGTAAATATTCACTACAAGTCGTGTATTATTACAAAGTATCACGGTGAAAAGAATGTATACCGCATATATTATGTTTTAATGTGATCCTTATTGTATATTTCTTTCAACTTACATATATATATATGTTTTATTCTCATAGGGTATCACTATCGATCCGTTTATAGGCAGAGTTATTCGAACGCAGAAGTGAAGTGTTACCTACCCGATTTTACATCACCATTCGGAAGGATGACGTTCGACTACAGAGCGGATTCGAACGGTCATCTCGAAGTTTCAGTGTGTGAAGATGGCACCGATGTTCGTTCTTTCTATAGCACATCGGAGAACTGGATGAACGAGGAAATAGATATAAGATGCAGATCATTGATGAAGGTAACTTAGTTTTGGTTAGATCTGTAGCAATATACATGTTATACATGCATTTCTTTCAGTTTAATTTAAGTACATTTCCGTCCTTATACATAAATGAGTATTTTTTTTACTAGACTTACGGATATTTGTATTTATTCATTTATGTATTTTGTTTATTATAAATTTTCTTTTTTAATTAATCTACTTTTTTATTTCATTTACTTGTTGGTACTTATCAATTATTTAATGATGTATTTATCTATTTGTATATAATATATGTAAGTAAAAGTTCTGCTCGGAGTCGAAATGTATAGAAAACAACGAAATTCAATAAGATACTCCGTGGAAAGATTTTTTTTAAGGTGATATTTCGGCCATAGCCCTTTGTCAAACTGACAAATTTTCATCGTGTGAATACGGCTAATAGCCGTATTCACACGATGAAAGCCAATTCTTAAGAATTGCAATTCTTAAAGGGATAGTTGAGTTCTGGTAAGGAGAGTACAGTTTTAGTGAAACTGAATTTTAGTAACCAAAACCTGCATCATTACATTACAAACTAATATTTATAACTAGAAAGGAACACAAAATTACAAATGACGTAGTAAAGATCATGTTATCATTCAAAAAGAGCCGTTAAAACGTAAGAGGGCGCTCTCTAAACACTCATCTGTTTCAACCGTTTTGAATAAAATATTGTGCATGTGATGCTTTGTTGAAATAGTGATTAGATAGAGAAATAACCAACAACTATTTAAATACCTATTTTGTAACTTTTGAAAAGAGGAAGCATTTTTTTTTAATTTGTAACGGCTGGTTCAAAATTCTCTAATAAACCCGGGGCCCCGGGTTTATTACAAATTGTTATATTTATGGATATTTCAGCCGTTTCTGAACCGATTTTGATCAAACAAAGATGATTTTATTGTTTAAATATTATGCTCTTTCAAATTTTACACTCAGTTTTTCATTACCTCACAAACCAATTAAGTAGTCTAGCGCCCTCTCTACCAAAACTCAACTTTCCCTTTAAGAATTGCAACTCTTAAGAATTGCAAAATGTGTGTTCAAACGATGCCAATTCTCGAGAGTTGCAATTCTTAAGAATTAAAACCGGAAGTAGTGTGCGCGCCTTTCTCATTTGAGGTCACGCGCACTCACTTGACTTGTTTTCACACCGGAAGCATATCTCGGTCATGAGGTCAACCCAAACTACAAGTCTCGAAGCTGATTGTGTTCAGACCATAGAGTAACTATAATATAAAGGTTCAGACGGTAAAAAAAGTAGACTGCGCGCAGTCGCGCGCTTATCGCGCGCTCAGCTGCGCAAAATCTTACAAGTATATTGTGGTTATCTTGTGGTTTGCAAACCACAAGATAACCACAAGATAACCACGAGTTTTGCGTGTTCAAACTAGCGCAAACCACAAGATATTCTTAAGAATTGCAAACCACAAGATAACCACAAGATAACCACGAGATTTGCTTTTATCGTCTGAATGCGGCTATTAATAAACAAACCAACCCGTTTATAACTAGAAGGCTCACTTAACGCGCGCAAGTCACGTGACACATAGACTTTTTACATGGGCAACATGGCGGAGTGAACCGATTTTGGTTTGTTTATTCATAATTCTATGGGACTACTTCTCTACGTCATCGCGTAGTGACCTAGAAATACTTGACCAATCATCATGCTATGCAGTGCGTAGACTATCGCGCCTATTTTCCTGCGCACTGTCCTAGATTTCACTGTCCTAGATTTCATCACGCTTATGAGAACAATGAGAGCCATTGTGACGTATGCATATGAACTTGTTTTATTGACCTCGATCCCGTGACGACGCGTTTGAACTACTCTGTGATTGGTTAACTGTAGTTTCCAAGTAGCCCATTAACCACGAGATTGCGCATATTTTGCAGTGCGCGCAATCTTGTGGTTTGGATCGGAAACCACAAGATAACCACGAGTTTTGCGTGTTCAAACGAGCGCTAACCACAAGATATTCTTAAGAATTGCAAACCACGAGATAACCACAAGATAACCACAAGATTGGCTTTTATCGTCTGAATACGGCTATTAATAATTGCACCAACAAAAACAAAAAGCGTATCCATGGACGCTAAATTGTTATGACGCGCAAAGCGCGGCAAAAGAGTATACGTCATAAAGAGGGGAGATGGGGGTGGGGGGGGGCGGGGGGAAGGGGGAGGAGGAGGTGTGTGAGAGAAAAGGTGGGACGAGAGGGACAGACAGAGGGGAGAATTAATGAATCGGGAATGAATAGAACGTAACATTCAGTCCATGGGGTTGTATGCAACCCAGGCGGAAGATCATATTCTCCTCCTTCCTCTTCCTTTCGTCATCCGACCTGAAGCCGGCGACCAGTCCAGGGTTGCCATTTGGCCTTTTTTTCGGCCAGATTCCAGAAATCTGGCCGAATAAAATTTAGTTTGGCCGTGAAAAAAAATAACTTCACGGCCAAACAAATTTGGCCGAATTTTGGCCGTAAAAAGAAAATCTGGCCGTGAATTTTCATTTCTGGCCTTTTTCATAATTAAACAGAAAATATATCCTTAAAATTATTTTTAAATGTAATAAAACTTGAAGTAATGTGTACAACATTCCTATCATTTGCCATGCGAGCGAGAACGGGCCAAACATTTGCAAGTGCAGTGCGCCAATGTTATTCACGCGTATGTGTTTGGAGAGAATCCCGGACGATTCGTTCGCTCGATCTGGGCGTACGGACAGAGCGCGTTGATAGAAACACGCGCTCTGGACAAATTAGTCTTGTTCGTAATTCAGACACATGAACAATGCGTTTTTGTATATATTTTTTCTGGAAATATATTTTTGTGAATTTGTTGATAGAGTGGACTACTAAAGGTGTTCATTTATAAGAATATTATTTTGGGGAGATAATGGTAAGCCTAAACTCCCATACCCCTCTATTCACGTGACCAGCACGTACAAATTTGACATAACTATTTCTATTAGACCTATATTCCCCTTGGCCATGACATCTATGTCAGACCCGAGTGTATTTTATATCCAAACTTATTTTCCTTTTTTCTTCTAAATCTTGCCGTTTTCTTTCTAAGATCTGTTAAATCAATAGCATAGGCATTATTTAAACATTGGGAAATGTGTGACAGTGTGTCGAGAGCCTGAATTTTTTAGAGATTTTGCATGGGGGTATACCTATATACTGCTTTTTTTATGTAGATATAATTTGGCCGTGAAATTTGGCCGTGAAAAAAAAAGTTTTGGCCGAATTTGGCCGTGAAACGTAAAGAGTCTGGCCGTCAAGACTAGCCGCGATCTGGCAACCCTGGACCAGTCCCGAAATTTCGAAGTCAGCAATGCAGCTATGGGCAGCAGAGTTGAAGTGCTGAGCGACAGGGAAACCGTCCATATGTATTGTTGTTATTCATTTAGTATTATTCCAACCATCCAAACAAATTCCAACCATCCAAATAAGATTTGAAAGTGAGTGGGTGGGTCCAGGGAATTTTTGGATTTAAAAAAATATAAAAAATTGGAAAACCCGTACGTATGTGGCAACCCAAAATAAAGATTTAGTGTAAACAAACTGCACTTAACTCGTCTCAAATCATATAATGACTTTTAAAAAGTCATTATATGATTTGAGTTTTCTGTCCATGTCGGAGATGGATTTCCACAACAAAAAAAGTTTGGATAGGGGGGTGGGTGGGTGGGGTGAGCTCTATCCAAATCTTATTTGGATGTTTGGAATTTTGGATTGGATAGGGAGGTGGGTGGGTGGGGTGAGCTCTATCCAACTCTTATTTGGATGTTTGGAACTTTTCAAGGCCCCTTCCTGTAGTAGGTCCCTTCATGGGATCCGTGTTCTATTGTTTCCTCCCCATGGCGATTTATTCTTTCTACACCACTTTTTTGTTATTATTATTTCAGATATCTCTTACGGCAGTGCAAGATCATGCATCTAACGCACCATCCATAGGAGTAGATAACATAAACGTTTATGAAATATTTCCACCAAGTACGACAACACCAGGTCAGTCGTTGTGATTTTTATATGATGATAGGGTAATAAAGAATTTCATCATGTGCAGGTTATCAACAAATAATTTCGTATAATATATGAGCACATGTAGTTGAAGACTTACATTGTATAGTCTCCTATTGAGGTATTTATATACATACATTTAGGCTTAATTTATTTTAATTTTGTAGACATTTCATAAACAAAACCCTTGTTACTCATTTGAAGTGATTGTCTAATGTGTATTAATTCAAAACAAAAATTGCATACAAGTTTACTGTGTTAACTCTAAATTATCTACATGCAGTCGGAATCTTCACGTATGATTAATAGTGTCAACATTGCAGTGAATTGCCTATAGATTTGGTTGCTCGCTTCCGATTTCACAATCTTACCCTTTTTTGTGTGTATACCACATTTAGTTTACTAATCATCCGTTCAGAGAAGATTTCATTTTGTTATAAAAAAGTTTCCTTAAAATCCGTCAGCTTGAAGTCATTAGTATTGGATACCGTTCTCAACGGGTTACATGGGTAGTCCAATTTTGGTCAAACTGAATTTTAGTAACCCAAACCTGCACCATAACATTACAAACTAATAGTTACAACTGCACCATGCTCGAAAGATATAACAAATTTACTAACGACTAAGTAAAAAGCTTGTTATCATTCAAAAAGAGCTATTAAAATGCATTGCTCATCACAATTTGTTGTGAGGTAATGAAAAAATGAGTGTCGAATTTGAGAGAACATGCAATTTTAATGGCAGAATAAACTTTATTTTGTCAAAATCGACCCAGGAACGGCTGAAATATCAATAAATATATCTGATCTATATTTATTTGGAGCCCAAATAATTATGTTTTTTCAAAAAATACAAAAAATGCTTGCACTTTTTCAAAAATGGTCAAAAGCGTTTTTTTAAGAGTTGTTGATGATCTCTCTATTTAATCATTGTTTCAATAAAACATCACATGCATAATTTTGTATGAAAAATGGTTGAAACCAATGCCTTTTTAGAAAGCGCCCTCTTGTGTTTTAATGGCTCCTTTTTAATGATAACGGGCTTTTTACTTACTTGTTTGTAATTTTGTATACCTTTCGAGCATGGTGGAGTTATATTAGTTTATAATGTTACTGTCCAGGTTTGGTTACTAAAGTTCAGCCTTACCAAAACTGTACTTCCCCTTTAACCATTTTTGATGTGATGTATGTGATGTTTCGTTGAAATAATGATTAAATAGAGAGATCACCAATAACTTTTTAAAAACTCTTTTGTAAAATTTTGAAAAAGTGCAAGCATTTAATTTTGTTTTTCTTGAATCATCAAATAAACCTGGCGCCCCAGGTTTATTCCAATCGGATATATTTATTGATATTTCAGCTGTTTCTTTACCGATTTTGATCGAATTAAGTTTATTCAGTCATTAAAATTGCATGTTCTTTCAAATTTGACACTTAGTTTTTCATCACCTCACACAGAAATATTCCTTGAAGCGCCCTCTTTAACAAAACTGAACTACCCGTTTAACATTATTTTGTTTATCATTGACACCCACAGCACTAACTACCACCATGTCCACAACAAAATTGACTACAACTGACATGCTCGAATCAACATCGACATCAAGTAAGTTTTTAACTCCGATATCATCATGGCCTTCAACTTATAATACGACATCATCCGTAGTTACAACACAGCAGCCTGGATTTGGTAAAGCACAAGGGACCGGACATTTAAAATCGAATACTTTTTATTTGAAGGAATAGTATTCAATTCTTTAATTCAATATTAATTTACCAGAAAATTCAAAACTTGGCATGTTTTAATGAATTTTACACCAACCTTGTAATGTCCTGATAAACCACTTTTAATTATAATTTCATGCAGTAGAAAACGGATAAATATTCAGTTTCGAAAATCACTATCTGAACATAGTCATGGAATGAAATTAGTAACTGATTAAAAAGAAATACTTAGGAAGTAACATGAATATACGTATAAAGGTACATTCAAAGCTTATACGTACCCAACATCAACTCACAATTATTTCAATTTTCTCCGTGTCTCCGGCCTTCTTTGAATATTTTATTGCTGCAGGTCAGTCTACCACCATAATATCGGTTTCTGTTGTTGTCGTGATTGTTCTGGTAATCGCCGTTATCGCAGTTAGCATCGTTATTCTGCGCCGCAGGTAATTCATCTTGATATCATCATAACAATGATTATATTATTAGTGTCTCATACTCACGTCATTAACCATCAACCAGTTCCAGGGTTACACCGTCCGTCTATTACAAGGCCGATGTGTTGTTGGCAGAGATCTAGATAGGTCATACCAAATAGATTTACTTGAAATCGTACTGCCTTCTAGTCAGGTGCTTTAATTTATTTATATTTAATGGAAGATGAGCACATTGCTGTAGCTTTCAAAGCACGAATAAGTTAAAAAAAAAAGTGTGGGGACATCCGATATAATTTTGTTAAGGCACGGTAAGGCTAGTCATTTTGTTTTTATTCTAGCTAGCATATTAAAGGACAATGAAACCAAAGCAAAATGTTGCTTTCACAGACTTGAAGAGATTAGGAGGAATGATCTCTGAAAGTTTGAGCACAATCGGTCAAGAAATAAGAAAACTATGGCTCTTTGAAAAAAAATCCATTTATTTCTATGAGTGACTCAAACTGGCAACGCACTCTGGCAAAGTTGTGGACTACTCCCCATACCTTTTGTACACAAAATTTCAATTTGGTTCAATATCCTCAAAATATATGTTTACCCTTCGTTTGAGTTCAACATATGTTTTGTAAAATAAATGTATACACCACATATCGTGAGTTTGGGGAATGGAAAAGTGTGACTATGAAGAAAACTGTAAAAATGGGAAAATTTGTGTACAAAACATCTGGGGAATAGTCCACATACTTAATATCAGAGTGCGTTGCCAATTTGAGTTCCCCATAGTAATAAATGGGCATCTTCAAAGAGCCATATAGTTTTCTTGTCCATGGCCCGATTATGCTCTAACTTTCAGAGATTATTCCTCCTAATCTCTTCAAGTCTATGAAAGCAACAGTTTGCTTGGGTTTCATTGCCCTTTAAGTATGACACTTTAACTACATGAATGGTTTGTCATCGTCAAATATAAGTTCTGAGTCAAGCTTACAAATGAAACCTACGATAATGTGCTATGTGTTATTCAAAATGAGTGTTGATATCACCGCAGGGAATGGGTAGCCTTGTGCGCCTTATGCAGCAACTCAACTGTTAGTCAATATTGATAAAACTATAAAACATACATAAAATAAATACGTATTTAGACGAAAGTAACTATAGTTAACATCCCATGGAGTCGAGATACATATATTGATCATGTTTACTCTATTTGGTTGGTTTATATGGTATTATGTAATATACAGGAAAGGAGCAGCAAAGGAAGCCGCAGAACTTCGTCTGCGTACGCCATCTGCCCGTGGCAACGAGTACATGAATTCAGCCTACTCATCTGAACTTCTTCTTCTACTTCTACTTGGGTACTCGACAGGGTCCATCAGTCAGGACGTAGAGTCGAGGGGAACCGGTGAGGTGTCCCATTAATTGCCGATTGAGGCAACTGCTCCCGCAAAGGCTCCTAGTGATGTAGAAGCCAAGATATTATTGGGGAGCGCATTCCATGCTGTTACAGTTTGTGGGAAGTAGGAGTTCTGGTAAAGCTGAGTTCGAGTATGTATATGCTTGAGCTTATTTGGGTGGTATTGTCTGGTGATGCTTGGGGCCATTGGTGTGAGGAGTTGGTCAGGTGTAATTGCTACCATGCCATTCTGAATTTTGTAGAGGAGGCTAAGGCAGGAGATGTGTCTGCGTCTTTCCAGTGTAGTCCATTGAAGTTGTTGAATCATAGCAGACACACTCTCAGAATGGCGGTATTGTTGAAGAACGAATCTTGCTGCTCGCCTCTGTACAGCTTCAATCTTTGAGATGCTCTTCTTTGTAGATGGATTCCAGACTGTTGCACAATATTCCAAGCGAGGTCTAACCAGGGAGAAGAAGGCTTGTTGTCGGATCTTCTGGGAAGAGCGTCGTAGATTCCTATTAATAAGCCCGAGCATTTGGTTGGATTTCGATGCAATTCCATCAATGTGTTTTTGCCAGGATAGGTTGTGAGAAAAAGTAAGACCCAGGTATTTGTAGTTTTGAACTGCTGTAAGTTGAGTATTGCCCAGTAGGTAATTGCCTTCAATGTTGTTTCGGCGGAGTGAGAACCGTAGAAGATGACATTTCTCTGTGTTGAATTTCATCTGCCAGGTAAGAGACCATTGATGAAGGCGGTCAAGGTCCCGCTGAAGCGCATGGTGGTCCGAGATGTCATGAATAGGACAACCAACAACCAGACGTGGTCAAAGTGCCTGGAGGAAACCCCATAATGAATGACGACAGTGGTGGATATGCTGATGTTCTGAAGCCACCAGGTGGAGATGAAGAATACAGTTACGCCTACACGGAGACGAAAGGCCACCAGGGAAGGAACAAAACAGGTGTCGTTAGTAGTGACAGCGCGTTGAACGACCACTCCTATCAGTCGGTTAAACCCAAAGGAGATGCCATTAAAGGGAATACAAACCCCCATAATAATGATCCTGATTACTTCGTCCTGGAACCTCCGTCCAGATCTCACTATCAAGAACAGCGACCAGTGAAGCCACCTGCTTCTTCCGGGGATGATACCTACCATCATCTCAACCACGACGGGACCTCACCAATGGCGCAACCCGAGGACGGATATGGAGTAGTATCAGCAGCATCACAGGGCGAGCATGGCGAAGAGACCTACAATACACTGGACCACGGCGGAGTCGAGCTGGATGTCAACAAGGCAAAGAAACCCCAAGCCAGGTTCAGGAAGGGGGTGAACAATGAAGTGGACAGTGAGTACAACACCCTCGGGCTCGTTGACGACGTGAATCAACGATCTCCCCCAACCCCTGACATCGGCACATATGGTGTGCTCGACGAGAATCCTGCAACTGCGACCGGCGAATCTAACGATGCATACGATGTTCTGCACCAGTCTTCAAAGACAACGCCTGAAAAGGCCAAGCGTCAGGCATCACGAAATGACGATGCCGTCGTTGATGACTACAATTTCCTTCACTCCGGGAGGGAAGTGGGAGATTACCACCAGTATCAAGACCTCGCAGCAAAGGACCGCCCTGTCCAGTCCTCTCAACACGGAGCCCTGGACGATGAGGATTACAACGTCCTTCACTCTGGTAAGGAGGTCAGTGACTACCATCTGTACCAGGCGACAGAACCACCCAAAGACAGCGACGACGTGTACTATTCGGCCATCAAAGACCAGAATCCGAAAGGCAACGGACCTACCCAACACGAACCAATTTACAGCGACGAAGTTTATTCCGACTTCAATCAGTAAATGATGCCGTCACCGGAATCAAATGATTTGACTACAGCAATGGCGTACCCAGGATTTGTTCAAGGGGGGGGGGGGGGGGGGGGTGGGGTTATTTCGTCAGAAAATTTTCGGGGGGGGGGGGGGTAGTCGTAGAAAATTTTCGATGCCGAGACCAAGTACCTTCAACATTTTTGAAACCGAGACCAGGTCCGGTCCAAAATGTTTAGGCCGAGACCAGGTCCGGTCCAAAATGTTTAGGCCGAGACCACGACCCATTGGTTGAGGATCATGTAAGCGGGGGGGGGGGGGGTAGTCGTAGAAAATTTTAGAAGCCGAGACAGGGAATTTTCGAGGCCGAGACCATCGATAATGACGTTCAAGACCACTAAAATGTAGTCTCGAGACCAGTAAAAAGAGGGGGGGGGGTTCAAACCCCCCAAAACAGGGGGGGGGGGGGGGTGAACCCCCCAACCTTCCCCCCCCCCCCCCCCGGGTACGCCTATGGACTACAGTATGGTTATAATTAACTCTGACGATGTTCATGGGACTTTCGACACTGATGCTTTGCAGGTAAACTCTTCAAAAGGGACGCTGGCGCTCCAATACAAAATAACTTTATCAGTATCATGTCCTTATTTGGGTAAATTCTGTTCTCATATTTCCAAGTCAACTAAATTGTTTTTTTGCATTTTGTTGTTGATGTTTTTATACAAAAAAACTCCATCTGCCCAATGGAACCGGATTAACACAATGTCAATTGAACCTTGCTTATTTGATCGGGCGTTTGGTGTACACTGTACATGCATTAAAACAAAATGTAGCATTGCACGTTCCAAAGTAGAATAATTTGGCTTTACGCCCATATTAATATAACTGTACATTCTGTTCCATTTCATATTTTATATTAACGAGAAACACGGTATTCAACATTATAATCTATCTACCTATCAGCCTATATAGTTTATCTAGACGTTGGACAAATCCCTCCTCATGACATTTTCATTCTCGCATGATGTATGATGTTAGTTCATCTCTCCATCTTTTCTTTTGCCTTCCTCTTCTTCTCTTTCTATTCCTTGTTTGCCATTCTGTTTAGCGATATATCCATCTATTGTCCTAATTGACATTATATATTACAAAATGGTCACAGGAAGCTGACTTCTAGTCAGGGATGCCATCAAGAAACAAACAAGTTCATGATGACCATTTTGTTCAGAAGATTTCTAAACCCCTCCCAAAATTCCACAATTCAATTTTGTGTTAGCGTTCATGCGTGTCTTGTAACTTTATTATAATAAGTGAATTTCTTTAAAGGCCTGTACGGTGAAACCTCATTTTAACAAGCACATTGGGTCCATTGGATTAGCACGGTATATCAGATCTTATATCCCGTTGTATTCGGGCTGAAAAACAATATACATAGAACCTGGACTAGTGAAATTACCTTGCTATATCAGGTACTTCTTTATAACAGATCTCGTTATAAAGAGGTTCCACTGTATATACCCCTTCATAATGATGCCCCCATTTGTAATGATTATGTAACCATGGATTGTGTATTACACCTGAATATGGGGCCACGTCAAGATTGTAATGTTGCATTGGTATTGTATGACCACCCCATACATTCATAACACAACTTATCCTTCAAACAATTGGATAATTCACATCGACAATAAAATTGCATTTTCCATCAGTTCACTTTTGACTTGCCTCCATATTCAGGTCTTCTGTGCAAAATCACGAATGGGGCATCAATGTCAGTGGAATAAAAAAGGCTTCAATATTATCAAATTGAATTGGGATCATTCAATGACACGATACATATCAATGCTCAAAATAGGAATTGCAAAACTTTCTTGAGAGGTAACTTGAGCATTAAATTATATGTAAATTGTATGTACTTGTGACCCTCGATTGAAAAAAACACCCCTGGTTCAGACTTCTTAATACTGTAATATGCATGACTGTATATATTATCTATGCTTAACATTTTCATAATAAACAAGACGGGTTAAATGGGTATGTATACATGTATAAGGTAAAACTGCATATAGACTGTCGTATGTATGTTTTGTTGATCTATTGATTTGTATGATGTATAACATCAAAATTGTGTCCATTATATTATTCTTGCAGCAATTGTTTGTATAATTGCAGACTATTATTTAGCTGGTATACACATTATGCCAATAATTTTCTATATATTCAATTGTATAAAATTATTTTTTTCCAAACTATATAGCAGTGCTAGAATTATGTTTGATTTAAATTTTGTTTGATATCTTTTCATATTTATCACACATGTATTGATATTTGGCAGTACTACTGAATCATATGCGAAACAATGTTTATTGGCCACACACACATCTTATCGGAAGGTAACGATGTACACCTAGGTTATGTTTATTATAGTCAATGGGCTAAAAACTGTATCTATCATGTCTATGGGCTAAATTCAGTTCATGGATTGCTAAAATGCGGTAACACAGCACATGACAAGAATTGGCAAAAAGTTTGGTGTTTACGGAACCAAAGGCCCTGTTGGTTCCGTAAGTTTGAGTGATTAATTGCATTGTTTTTTATCACACAACCCTTTGCAAAGTGTTGGATATCAATACTATCCAACAGCAGTCCAAAACATAATTAAACTATTTTGTTCCCCCTTAGTGCCTCCTATAATTTACTCTGCATATGGGGGACAGTATGTGTAAATAAATACAACATTAATGACTAGTATGATATTGGTGCAATTAATTGCATTGCTTATTGATTACACAACCCTTTGCAAAGTGTTGGACATCAATACTATACAAAAACAGTCCAAAACATAATAATTTAAATATTTTGTTCGCCCTATAGTGCCTCCTATACTTTATTCTGTATAATGGGGGACCGAATGTGTAAATAAATACAATAGTGACTAGTATGATATTGGTGTTTTCTTTACAAATAAATAATCAGATATGTATTAGTACATGAAGTGCACATGTGTTTTGTTATTCTACATGCT
This sequence comes from Echinarachnius parma, assembly GCA_037951105.1. Classification (NCBI taxonomy): domain Eukaryota; kingdom Metazoa; phylum Echinodermata; class Echinoidea; order Clypeasteroida; family Echinarachniidae; genus Echinarachnius; species Echinarachnius parma. The sequence goes on from JBAMJV010004303.1 coordinate 101,012, forward strand.
CTTTGAGATGATATTAATCATCATTAGAGGGAAATGAAACGCTGAAATGTGTGCGAGCTGTAACTTATAAGTGCAGAATTCGTGTCACTTCTAGTCATACATTTCCTCTTGGGTTTCATTTAAGTTACATAGACTAGAAGTAACCAATGTGACAGGAATTATGCACTTATCAGTACATGTAACAGTAAGCAAAATACCAGCATTTAGCTTCCATGGTATTACTGTATACAACATGTTTGTCAGATGCAATATCATATATTTTCCAGTAAAATGTTTTTTAGACATCACATTCGTACAGATCATATCGTAAGAGTTGCAATTTGCAAGTCAGATCATGTGACTAAATGCGCAAATATGATTGCAACTCTTTCTGCAATGGGGCCCTTATTTAAGATCTAAGCTTACATTTTACAAAACATTTCAAGAAATCAGGCACTGGGACTTATTACATGTGTACATTTAAGACAAGGGGGTGTGGGGTGGAGACATAATGTATGAGAACTGCAAAAAACTTACACAAATGTCAACCTTTTCAAATATGAAAACATTGTTTTTATTTGAATCACGGACATGCATGAACAAAAATACCCTTGTTGTAGTGCACATTTACTTCATTAACTATTTCACACGAGAAAAACCCAATCAATGTGATCCATTAACTTTAACCAAATCACATGGAGCTTTCACAATTCTCTTGTACCTTATGGTTAAAATTACGATTAAAGAAGAATCCAAAAATGTGTCTAATCTTAGCATTGTCTTGTTTATTTAACCTTTATAATTAGCTGGTTAACATTATGCCATATCAATTACCCCCCCCCCCCCCCCAATGTGATACATACTACATTACCTGGAAACATCCAAATTGCAATTAACACAACATAGGCAATGGAATGGGGGTTCTTAACTAGAAGGTTTCTGGTGCAGTCAGGTAAGCTTTCTTCTATAAGTCTGCTTTCTAATCTCTATGAAATATATTTAGTTTAAGAATATTTTTTTAATATGAACCGTATGTCTACAAGATGCTGCATTTCCTATAAAGTCAATATATGGTACACCTATTTTCTGTTATGAATGGGTTAACTATTAATCTGTTGACTATGGTTAACTTGTGTGAAGCTAAACAATCTACACAAAGGCAATGCACAAATTAAAAGATGCCCAGTACATACATATAGGCTGGAATTCACAAAGGAGGTTTACATAAACCATGGTCTACATCTATGAAGTGCTGCTTGTAGACAATAAGTGAACAAAATTGCTAATTTCTCATGATATGACCGTGAGTGCTTGCTAACCAGCAAATTTCATCATCTGAGAAGACAGACATTCATGTTTTGCCTGCAAGCAAAAGTGTGGCATCAACATGGTTAAGTAAGAAGTATAGGCCTACATTTCACCACTATTTTTTGTTTACTTCTTCCAGTACTTTGTGTATAAAAAAAAGGAAACAATTCTAACATCCTAATTGTTATTTCAGTGGTGGAGAAATGTAGATTAAGTAAAATTCCATGACTTTCCATTGCCCAGTAGATCATAATTTAACATGTTCCCATGACTTACAAGACCTGGAAAACAAGTACACAATAACAACACAAGTCACATACATGTACTTGTTTATGATTGGAGCATAAATCATAACAGAAAAGCCTATCAAGCTTCGTATTCCACATAATCTTATATTATAGCCATATGTGACCTCTATCTCTGTGTATCAACCACTCCCCCCTCTTTGCAAGTTCTTCTGTGTGTAAAAATGTGCGGTTAAAACACATGACGTTCTTGTCTTATGATCAAAACAAAAATGTTGTGCCACAATGAAATTCATAAAGCAAGAAGGTAGTGTTAAATCCTTTCTTTCAGTGAAAACAAAAACATTTATCCAAGCTCTTTGCAGCAGTTCTTGAACTTTTTATTCCGTACTAACTTCTGGTTTGTCAAATGGGACATTATTCAAATAACGTTCAAACTACATAACAATATCTATGCCACCACGGCTGGGCATTTTGGTCCAAGCAAATTTTAGAAGTGATCAAAGCAATTTTCATTTACTGACATATTCAATAAAATCTTCACAAAGATTTTTAACCTTCCTTGTGGGCCCAGTCGAGCAAATAAACAAAAAAGATTTTTCAAATCTCTACGTTTAAAATTCTATTACATTCAGTTGCCCATTCGGGCCAGTAGCATTTAGCATCAATTAATTTTGGTGACCTGAAGCTAATTTTTAGTGGCCTCAACCAGGAGGCCCTTGCTAATTTCTGGCACTGTTATATGGTATCTGTCAAGTTTTTATTAAAAAGTTCTGCAAATACACGTATCCATCCAGACGTCGAACTTGGCACATTGCTTTATACTCTGGCAAAGTTTGATTTCTATTCATCAAAGTGAATATGCGTCTTGGCCTTGGCTGCTTGCGCCCTCTCTGCCTTCTGTAAGACCTGAGGGAAGACAAGGGAGATAAAGAAGAAAAACACAACCAATTAACATCATTTTCTTTGATACTTACTAAGAAAGTGAGTTTATAAGAAGGCGCACAAGCCATCAACACTGAAAGTTCATTAGTATTGCTAAGTTTTTTAAACCCTTAATACATGTTTATTAACATTTAACCCTAACCAGGCCGGGTTATTTTGGCTATGCTCTGGCCATCCAACGCGCGGCCGCCACAAAATTTGGCACGCAGATAGCTTGCAACATAATCTACATGATTGCATCATTATTTTTTGAAAATAATCACATTTTAATTAATTATGCAAATTTATGAAAAAATCCCCTTTTTGTCTGTAAATCACTAAATATTGCTCAGATTATGCTAATTTTTGCCATGAATATTCTTTTTGACTTAATTAACAGGTTTTGAATATTAAAAATTGCGACAGCCAAAAATTTTCTAATGTATTTCTTTGTTTTTGGAATTTCTTATGTATTTCTTTGTTTTTTATTGTTTTTTTTCATGGAATAAATTATTGACCATTATCCAACAATTTTTAGCCCAAAATTAAATGATTGCAGTGGTTAGAATGAAAAATAATGAAGGTTTTGTCTATTCTATGAAAAAATCAATTTCCATAGGATTTGTACACAAATCACAAAATTTAGCGATTTTCGGGCCGACGCTCACTTACAAAAGGTCACGTGACTTTAGAACGGTATACCCGGTCGTCGCAAATTTGGTCTCAAAAGTTGCGCAAGACTTCAATGAAAAAACTTGTGAAGTCGCGCGGCAATACCTGCGCGCGTTGCAGAATTATCGCGCGAAAAGTCGAGTCTGATTTTAAGCCGGCCTGGTTAGGGTTAAATGTTTATTCAAATTTAAATGCTATTTACATGCAAAATTATATGATCACAATAAAAATATTTGTCTCCAAAATTGTATTTTTGATACAATATTTCAGAGTTCCCTTCCATAAATTACCATAGCCTTTGTACATAGCCTACCCGATTCCAGTAGGCAAGGGGTTAACTGTCGCACTACGGAACGTGTGCTATATAAGTAGCCACCATTATTATTATTATCATTATTATGATAATACAATAAAACAAATCTTCTTAGGAATATAATCAAATTAAGTAGAAGGATGAAGCAAACTTGAAAACCCCGAACTAATTCCAATAACTATGTAAAATCAAACCCAAGGGGTTATGCAAAAGATATTTCAAAGGCAAAATACATTTTCTTGAGGCCTGAAATGTATAATGATAGAAATCATACACACAATTATCATTCTCAAATATTCTATGAAACTATTCTGACTATCAATGTTGAAGTTTGAAAATAATTTTAGGCTCTACTGCTTGAAACACTTTTCTTCGTTTTCAAATGGGCAAATAAAATCAAGAATTTTTCAAATTCTCGTGATAAAACCTAGAAAAGCTAGATATGGTGGCTTGATCAACTTGGCAAATGCATGACATCTTTCTCTCTCATTGAATAATAGCAATGTTAGTTGCCTGATCGGGCAAACAAACTAGACTATATATATGACACTTTACTTGCACTAGGCAATATAGGGCAAGAGCCGTGCATGGTTCACAAAGATTTTAAGTTGAACTTAAAATTAGGTCGGACTTTATGTATGGAAAGCCATTTGTAGCTATGGAATATAAATTATCCAAGAGCAATAAAAAATGCACATAATTGTGACTTTCAATGAATTTTACTTCAAGAATATTTAACCTGTTCAGGACTGGTTTTCCAAAGTACTCAGGTTTTGGTCTTTGGAGAATACAAGTTATAGCAAAATCCAGCAGTCTTGAATGGACTTATCTCCTTGATAATAGAAAATTTTCAACAAAATTGTATGTTGTAATCCTGTAGGAATCCCATTGTGTTTGCTCTTTTTCATTACAAAAAATAACATATGAATTTTACATAGCAAATAATGGCTTTCTATTATTTCAAGTCAAATCAGAATTCAAGTCCAACTAAGAATTTTAGTTCAACTTTTTAGAATTTGAGTTAAAACTTAGAATTCAAGTCCAACTTCAGATATGTTAAAACAAACCCCTTGTGTCGAGCCCTGCCTACTAGTCTAGACGGATATCTGAAAAAGAGCTCTCTATTAGACCCTAGAGGCATTTTTAAGTAAAAGTCGGGAACCAGTCTTTTAAAAATAATTTGAGTATGCTGAATCCGATTAGCCCGGTTCCCAAGCGAAATTTAGAGTTGTTGACCATCTAATTTGCATAAACAAAATGGCCGCCAAAATGACACCCTTTTCAACTTGTAAAACGTGTTTATTAAATAACTTTGCAAGAGGGCGAGCAAAACTTGAAAATTAACTGTCTAAAATTATGTTTTCTTTCAAAAGAAACATAAATAAGATAACTCTGATGTATTCAATGAAAAGAAGATGCATAAATATGCAAATTAGTGGCCGCCATGACAGAAAAGTCGTACAAAATAGATTATTTGGGGGCAATTCAGTCCTACTTAATATAACACTCTCAACTTGTGTCTTAAACAATTTCTAGGAATGAAATCATTGAATGAGGTCATTTATTGAATCATTAGAAGCAGAAGTAGCTCTTGGGTCGGTGGTTGGTGCAAATTATTCTCAGGCATGACTGCATATTGTGATTTATTTGTTATATTTGTTTTATTTCATAGGAAATTTTGTTTTAACAGATGCCAACGTTTTGTGCATAGGAATGGGAATGAACATTATTTTGGTTGTTAAATACACAATTATTACATTCAGGTGAAGTCCTGGTATTCTGCTAGTAGTAAGGTTTATATATAAGTGGATGGAGGGGGGGGGGGGGGGGTAGAAGTAGGGTCATTTTAAAATTGATGCATCACCCTGTTCCAGCCAACTCTTCATCAAGCACAAACTTTATTTTACTCTCTTCCGTCCAAGAATTAATACAACTTATGAATAGAAAGCAATATTGAGCAACCCAGCTTGGTATCATGGGTTCGGCTCCTCTCTTATGACTCTTCTTTTCTTTTACCATAATACATGGTGAGTAATGATTCATTTAGTAAATGTATCATGCAGAGTGTTCACTGAAGTCTGATATCCAACAAAAAAGTATATAAGAATCATGTGCGCATGCGCCGGAGACAAAAAGTTTGTAGGAAAACAAATTTCGCAATGCGGCAAGTCTCTCTTTCTACTTTCTATTCGAAATTTTAAAAAAATATGAAATATCCTGTTTACGCTCTACAATGAAATTCACCAACCATGAGGAAAATAAATCAAGGTATGGTTGTATAATACTTGTATTTTCGTATGTGACCATTATTTCCATTACGTACTTTGGATTCCAAATAGAAAGTTGAAAGAGCGATTTGTGGTATTTCCATTTCCTTCTTAAGTAGAAAATATAATTATTGGTACACCTTGATTAACAAAGTTATGTTTTGAATTTGCTCATTTATCAATTTCCTTATCTTGCAAACTCCGACTTGATCTGTTCACAACATTTCCTGCTCGAATGGAATGCAATTACCATACTGCTGATAACCCGGCCAGTGGCGTATACCCTTTGAATTTTTTTAAGGGGGGAGGGGGGTTCAACTCAGATCCGTTTCGAAGAGTGTGGAGGGGATGGTTGATCGCGGTTCAGTGCAGCGATTTAATGTTCAGGATTCCTTACAATGACATGTTGAATGAACCCACCCACGCACACACACACCAATCCACCGTTTAATACCATTTTATACCATTTAGGGTATTGGAGAGGATTTACACCCTTCCTCGGGAAGAAAATTTTAAAATTGGGGAAGAAATGGAAAAAAGCTATATTCTGAAATAACACAAGATAGAATACGCAATGGTGATGTCGGTCATGTGGTGCAAGATGATTAGGGTCAAAGAGAGACCAAATTATTTCTAGCAATTTAGAACTGTCCAGATGTCTTTGTCATTTACAATAGATAAAAGTCCATCTTTTCCAAAGCTTTATTTAGCAAACACATAATATAACTAACTGGACACCAAGAACGCAAACCAGACGAAGAGGCAGACAGAGTAGGCGTTAGATGGACGACATCAGAGAATTTGGGGGGCACTTAAATGCTGTTTGAAACAAATAATATAAGAAGACAATGCAATGGTGATGAAGAGGCCTTCCTTCTGCAGTGGAGAGACATAGGCTAGATAGATAGATTATTATATATTTATCAATCATTGCAAGCGACTTGTTGGTTCAAAGACCTGAATGGGTTTGGTCAAATCCAAGGGCATTCACAGTCGGGTAAAAAATAACATATTAATAGCTTATTTTAGTGGGCATGGTCCTGAATGAGGGTACATGGGCCAGGTTCAAAAGGCCCAACGTTGGCCCGACGTTAACTTGCCAAAGTGGGGCCAACGTTGGGGCAAGAATGACGTGGGCCCAACGTCATATCTCCGATATTGGCCTGAAATTGGTGTAAGGTCGGCTGTATGGTTGGCTCGATGTCAAATGTAGCCAACAAAAAGGTTGGGCTAACGTTGGCCCAGCGTCAAGAATGACGTGGGCACAACGTTACTGCACACAATGGGCAAACGTTGGGTCAACGTAGCTTTGCTATCTGGGTAGTGGGTACATGGTTAAAATAATTGTATAAAAATAAAATACACTGCATTAGTGTAGTGAGATTCTCTCAAGAGGCTCCCAAGCAAGCAAACACTAATCATCCATGATGAGGAAACATGGTCGCAATGTGATGTATTCTCCAATGGATACAGATGTATCGAGATACTGCCTTACGTTTACTCCCTAACTATATACTCAATAACACTTCCCTATGATTTGTGGTAATTTTTACAGAAAATGTTAGACACCTACATGAAAATTGTAGAATGTAAAAAAGATTAATAGCACCTTCGATGTACTAGCAGCCATCTTAATTGTTTTTATTTTGCTTTTTATCATTAATAACATTTACAACAATGGTTTGAATGAACTGCTTAACCCTCAAAACGTAGGGAATTGACACATAATGTGAAACGGTAGAATTTCAAATTATGGATTTATAACACCTTCAACGTAATAGCAGCCACCTTGAACGCCATCTTAGATTGGTTGTTGCTTTTGTCATAATTATGTCACACTTATATTCATCTATAAAGCTTCACGAAACATTTAAATCAACAGGTATGCATACATATTATAACTCCAGAGTGAATATCAAATGATTATGGTATTATTTCTGTAAGTGGTGGCTATTTTGGACACCATCTCGGATTTGTGTGACTTCTAATTACTGAATTGCGCTATCACTATTTTCAATGAACTGCTTGACCCTGAAAACGTGGGGGTAGACTATCGATAGTGTATATCGATGGGGTAGACACAAAAATTATAACCGGGATGTACAATAACATATTTATGGCACTTTTAAGATAATGGCGGCCATTTTGGACGCCATTTTGAAAAGTAATCAACTTTCCGGAATAGTGATTATTTTCTGTACGTATACGTCTCTTGATGTAAAATAGTATAGGTTTTCCCATCCATTTTCAAACAATCGTCATTCAATTTCAATAATTGTTAACTTCAATTTCGTCCGGAAAGTCAATCGCCGATCGTATGTAATGTTTGATTTCGTCATTCATCACACAAGTTCGTTCTTTCGCATCCAAGTTCGTCAATGACCCGATCGTTTTAGTCAAAGCTCATTCAATTTCGTCCGATCACTCCTGCTGGTGTACAATGTGATGATCAATTTCGTCATTGGGCATTCAATTTTGTTATTTCCAATTCAAATTCGTCAAACAATATTGAAAGCTGTATTTGATACTTTGTTTTATCATCTCTTCATTATTATCTTTTGCTTATTTGAACCCAGTTTCTATCTTTGTCTTGTGTACCGGAAATTCATACAATTTTAGTCTATCGTCTTTTGAACAATTTTGTATTTTATATATCATTAATTTGATATTGTAATGTGTCTCCCAACACAGATCTATTGCATGGATCAATCAATCAGACTTTTGGTCAATTATCGTTTTTTTAATTGCAATATCGAAATGAATTGTTTGTGATCAGTTTATCGTATTATAAACAATTATTGAAGTAATTGCTTTTGAAATTAATTGTATGAGCTTACATAGGAAAATACATATGAACCAGAGCAACCAGACTATACATGACGAATTTGAACGACTAAGTCTTGAAATCAGATGACCAATGAAGAATTTGAACATCACATTGTGCGTCTTATAACCAGTCGGGACGAATTACATTGCAAAATGACGAATTAGAATAAGCCAATTTTGAATTAGAATGACCATTGATCAATTAGAATGGTAAATGACTAAATCGAATGTAGCAATTGCAGTTTCCTAACGTCTCGGGATGAAATTAAAGTAAGCATTGATTGAATTTGATTGATGATAGTTTGAAAATGGATGGGAAAACCTATACTACTAAAAACCATAAATAACTAGATGGATCTTCGATTGCGCGCAATCGAAAATTATGCCTCCGCTATCACGCGATTTTAATATCAAGCCCAAATTAACATGCACCGATTTAATTATTAAAAATATTTTTCATATATTTTGAGTCCTGTGACCTTGACCATATGACCCCAATCTTTGATGGCTCCCTAAAAAACATTCAGGTACGAAGTTTGATTGAAATCTGACATTTAGTTCTTGAGATTTTGGCATTACAAGCTTTTTTGCATGTATAATGAGTCCCGTGACCTTGACCTTAACCTCATGACCCCAACATTTTATGGCTACGTTGACTCTTTATGATACATTCAGGTACCGAGTTTGATTGAAATCTGACATTCAGTTCTTGAAATTTTGCCATTACAAGCCATTTTCGCATACATATTGAGTCCTGTGACCTTGACCTTTGACCTCATGACCCCCCAAATCTAAGCAGATCAGTGGCACCCCGATATGTACACTCATACCAAGTTTGAAATTGATCCGTCAAACGGTTCTTGAGATATCGCAAGAACGAGGCATTTTTGCCCATACATCGAGTCCTGTGACCTTGACCTTTGACCTCATGAACCCCAAAATCTAATCAGATCATTGCCACCCCAATATCTACACTGATACCAAGTTTGAATTTGATCCGTCAACCAGTTCTTGAGATATCGCAAGAACGAGGCATTTTTGCATATATATTGAGTCCTGTGACCTTGACCTTTGACCTCATGACACCCAAAATCTAATCAGATCATTGTCACCCCAATATGTACACTCATACCAAGTTTGAAATTGATCCGTCAACTGGTTCTTGAGATATCGCGAGAACGAAAACGGGACGTACGGACGGACGTACGGACGGACGTACGGACGGACGTACGGACGGACGTACGGACGGACGGACGGACGGACAACCCGAAAACATAATGCCTCCGGCCACTTCGTTGGCGGAGGCATAACAACCTTAAACATACTTTGTATATATTTTGGAGGGGGAAAACCGTATATTGCCCTGAACATCCAAGATGGCCGCCATTTTGAACTTGATTCCATCATCAGATCCTATGGAGCAACCACTTTTTAAAGATCTTATAACAAGACGATGCTTAGCTGAAAAAATTACGCTTTTATCCACTGTGTCACGATTTTCCCCCTATAAGGTAACCCAAGAAAGGGGTCTCGGCCCCGAGGAAACAACTTAGCAAGTGGTCTCGGTCTCGGCCTCGAACATTTATGGCGACGGACATGCAGCCCCCCCCCCCCCCCCCCAACCCCTGCTTACACGACTCCCAACTAGTGTGTGTGTGTGTGTGTGTGTGTGTGTGTGTGTCTGTAAGCACCCCCAACCGAGGACATACCCTAACCCTAACCCTATCCAACCACGGACACATTTCCAACCGTGGACCGTCCTCGTTTACTTAACTAGTGCAAAGGATTGCTAATTCATATGCCATTCATATGCGCGCACATCAAAAATCCGGAAAAATTAACGTGCACCCCGTACGTCCACGGTTGGACGCAGAAAGTCAAACACATACACAATAGTCCTCGGTTGGACGCAGAATATCAATGTGACACATATTAGTGTGTCCACGTTTGCATAGTACAAGGATTTAGGTCCTCGATTGACATGGCTTACAGGTATGTGTGTGTGTGTGTGTGTGTGTGTGTGTGTGTGTGTGTGTGTGCGTATGTGGGGTGGGGCCGGGAATTGCAATATTTTAATGTTGAAATGAGTAAAGGCACTGCTACAGAGTCTAACTTTTCACTGTAAGTTACATAAATATTTTGTTTAGACTTTTCTGTAAAGGCTGCCACTAATTTGAATATTTGTGAATCTTGGGTGCCAATAAATAGATATTATAGGAAATGACATGAGTGTATTCCTTGACACATACAAGTGCACACATAGGCATGTTTTGCTTTTGCGGTTATAGAGTAATTAAAGGTTTTAAAGACACGTTTATATAGGTATAAGGTCAGACTAGTAGTGTCATTTCGCTGCCATTTTGTTCATGCAAATTCGATGATTACAAGTATTCTTCATTATAATTCATCCAAAGATTTAATAAGTATCATGATTTGATCAATCATTAGACTTCCAAAGTTAGGTTTTGATACTGTTTTTTAATTGATAGTTTATAGACCTTAATTACCAAAAGAAAACTCATTTTATACCATTTTCAGTAATGACGGCCACTAATTTGCATATTCATAAGTCATGCATGTCACTAAATTCATGAGAATAATCTTTTTGAAAAACATGGATATGCACATCGCAGTTGTTTATTTTACTCGCCTATAGGCTAGTTGCCGAGTTATAATTAACAGGTTTTTTATTAGCTCAAAATATGGTCGAAAAAGTGTCAATTTGCGGCCATTTTGAATATGCTTATTATATTTGTATATGTAATTCGAGTAATTAACAAGCCTGGTGATTCAATGAAACGTTCTCATTCAATTATTTGACTCACCGAAATTCACTGATTCACTGATTCGTTCGTGTTATAATCCAGTAGGCTTAAATTTAGCCCAACATAACGCGTTTTGTATGACTTTTCTGTTACGGCGGCCACTAATTTGCATATTTATGCATCTTCTTTTCCACTAAGTATATCAGAGTTATCTAATTAGTGTTCCTATTGATATACATCATTATTCTAGACATTTAATTTGCTAGTTCTGCTTGCCTGGTTGCAAAGTTATTAAATAAACCTGTTATACAAGTTTTTAAAATGTGTAAATTTGGCGGCCATTGTGTTTTTGCAAATTAGATGGTCAAAAATGCTTAATTTCGCTTGGGAACCGGGCTAATCAGATTCAGCACCCCACAATTATGAGAAATAGCTTGGTTCCCAACTTTTACCCCAAAATGCTCCTAACATGCACATTTTCCAGAAATCCCACTATACTATACCTTATTGACTCCCTTCTTTTTCTTCTTGGTGTGCTTTGACTTGAGTTTGTTCTCCCGATCCAGCCACAGCTTGTCCCAATACGCTTTCTCTTCTGCATCTGCAATGAAAAAAACAAAAAAAACATTGATAACTACAATCCACACAATTCATGTCATCCAGTGAAAATAATCTGTGGAGGAAACTTGCTTTTATAAGAAAATAAACGGTTATATTACATTCATATCTCAAGGTATGAGGTTTTAAAAAGAACAAATTTATGTACATAAATAATAGAATCCACATATTTGTATTACAAACCCAGATTGATTATTTATTTGTATGAAAGCAATTATCTTTCAACTTTTTATATAAAACTGGGAGAACTGTCATTATGAACATGGGATTATCACAATATTTTGGACAAGCAGACAATTTCTGTCACTCTTCCTAAACTAATTCCAGATTCGATTTGTTTTTCTTAAGAGAGCCATTACACATTTTCAGGTATTCCAGGTTTGGGGAATAGGAACATGACAAATGAAAGAGAGCTGAATTGGGCTTCTGCACCGCTGTAAACATTTGTAACCGGCTATAGCAAAACCTTGCACTTGTCAGTAATTCATGTTTTGAAGAAATTGGCATTTTAATTTCACATAATGTGTGTAAAAGACTTATGAGTGTAAAATATGATCAGTCATATCTTCGCCAATTATTGACCAATTTGTTAGAACAAAGCGTCAAATGAAAGCTTGTGATGAGGCTTTTAAAATGGTATGAAAATCTACATTTTGATTTTTACCGACAAGCGCAGGGTTTTGCTATAGCCTGTCACATTTAACATGATTATTTCCAAAGTGCAATGTACAAGTCATTCTCTCTCAACCAACGGTCTACTGTACCTGATATTTGTGTCATCGCTATGTGGGATTGGGTCATGTCCTTGTCTAGCACCATCTGAAGACCCTCAGCAGAATGGAACCTGACGTGGCCCTGTGTCTCACCATCAGGGAGGTCAATGTAAGCCACTGGACTCACTGCATCTAGCTGCTCCTACAAACACAATACAAATACAAAACAATAGACAGTCAGCTAATATCACATGGTCAGGTTTAAATATATTTTGTGATTGCCTCTGAGGCCAATCAGACGAGCGGAATCTGACATGGCCCTGTGTCTCACCATCAGGGAGGTCAATGTAAGCCACTGGACTCACTGCTTCTAGCTGTTCCTACAAACACAATACAAATACAAAACAGTAGACTGTCAGCTTATATCACATGGTCAGGTTTGAATATGTTTTGTGATCGCTTTGCTCTGAGGACAATCAGGCAAATGGAACCTGACGTGGCCCCGAGTCTCACCATCAGGGAGGTCAATGTAAGCCACTGGACTCACAGCTTCTAGCTGCTCCTACAAACACATAATGGGCAAACAATAGAAACAAGATAGTCAGATCATATCATATAGTCAGGAAATGTGTTTCATGATTGGTTAGATCTAACGCCAATCGGGCGAATGGAACCTGACGTGGCCCTGACCATTAGGCCACTGGGCTCATGGCTTCTAGCTGCTCTTATTAGCACATAATCTTAGTCTTGATTACATTTTGGTAGAGATTATTCAGGACCCAAACCTCCACCACCTACAAACATTACCTCGAGGAGGCAATTTTAATGATTTTAATTGGTACATGAGAGAAGTATTTTGGTTACCAAAATGTAAAACAAAATGTATTGCCTATTTAAGCCCCTTCAGGACTAATTAATTTTTCTATATTAAATTTTCTGGACCAGTCCTGGTTGCGATTAATAAAATTACCCCTGACTCTCAATATTTGTTTGTGAAAACAGTTTTATTATAATGTATGGAGATCAAATCCTATTGTTTTGGCGCCAATTCTATTTTTGGTAAAATAAAAAAAACATAAATAACTTTGTGGCCCCCTGCCTAACTACATGGGGGTCTAATACTGATGGAGGCAACGCGTTACTTACTTTAATATCTTTCCTTGTCACTGTTGTATTCAAGCACCTCAGACCTAACACAGTTCCCTTCACAAACTCTGGTCCGCTTATGTTTTCTTTACTAGACGGTTCCAACTTTTCTTCTATTGGTGCACTAGGTGTTTGCTGTAAAGCGGGGAAAAAATGAAACATGCAGTAATTACATGTAAATGAATTTGTTGACACTATTGTATTTATATGTATTATTGCTGCTACTTTTTGCACTAGAATGATTTATATAATCCATGTATCTGTATACATCATACCAGTTGATGATTGCTCATTGCAAACAAAATTATATTAACACAAACACTAAGGCTTTGCATTACCTACCAATTGGCAAAGATTGGCAGAATAATATGAAATAAATACATGTACAGTCAAACCTGTGTATAATGACCACCTACATGTAAGGGATACAAGACAAGTGGCCACACAGACAGGTAACCTCTATCGAACGGTTTCATAACATTGCATTTCCCTGCAAAGGATCATTTTTCGTGGCCACTTTAGGCAGGTTTTGGTTGGCTGCTAAAGAAAGGTGGCCATAACAACAGCTTTGACTGTACTATATGTACATCACCTCACACATTTTAAAAGGCGAAAGGGTAGTTTCTTTAATAAAACAAAAGGCTATAATTTTTGCCAAACAGCATGAAAAGCCATGCACCTAAAATGACGTTATATGGTACAGTTGAAAAACATGACAGCATCCAGTGTTCAGTCAAAACAGTTGATAGCGGTATTAAAAATATTGATTATTTCCATGATTAGTGATACCCAAGAGGAAATATACTATTAGAAGCAACGGAAATGATGCACAAATCAGTATATGTAAGCGAAAGTGCCAGCGTTTGGCTCCACTTTAATGTGAATGATTACATACAGAAAGCTCAAGATAAGCATGACATGGAAAGTGTTGATACTCACAGCTGGTTTTGTGACGTGCTCTAACTCGGCATAGGTTGCAGGAGGCTCGTTCCAGGTGGAATGCTTCATGCGGGCAAGACACTCCTTCTGCAGGGTAAGGTACTCCTCTCTGAGATCCAGCCACTCCTTCCTGAAGAATGGATAAGATAATGTATTAATGAATGGATAGATAGATGGATGGATCATGGATGCATCGATTGATGGATGGATGGATGAATGAATTGATGGTTGGTTCCAAACTGCTTCATGCAGGCAAGTCACTCCTACAGGGTAAGATACTCCTCTCTTAGATCCAACCACTCCTTCCTGAAGAATGGAATAGATGTATTAATGAATGGATGGATAGATGGATGGATGGATGGATGGATGGATGGATGGATGGATGGATGGATGGATGGATGGATGGATGGATGGATGGATGGAAGGATGGATGGATGGATGGATGGATGGATGGATGGATGGATGGATGGATGGATGGATGGATGGATGGATGGATGGATGGATCATGGATGCATCGATTGATGGATGGATGGATGAATGAATGAATGAATTGATGGTTTGTTCCAAACAGCTTCATGCGGGCAAGTCACTCCTACAGGGTAAGATACTCCTCTCTTAGATCCAACCACTCCTTCCTGAAGAATGGAACAGATAATGTATTAATGAATGGATAGATGGATGGATGGATGGATGGAAGGATGGATGGATGGATGGATGGATGGATGGATGGATGGATGGATGGATGGATGGATGGATGGATGGATGGAAGGATGGATGGATGGATGGATGGATGGATGGATGGATGGATGGATGGATGGATGGATGGATGGATGGATGGATGGATGGATGGATGGATGGATGGATGGATGGATGGATGAATGAATGAATTGATGGTTGGTTCCAAACAGCTTCATGCGGGCAAGTCACTCCTACAGGGTAAGATACTCCTCTCTGAGATCCAACCACTCCTTCCTGAAGAATGGAACAGATCATGTATTAATGAATCGATAGATGGATGGATGGATCATGGATGCATTGATTGATGGATGGATGGATGAATGAATGAATTGATGGTTGGTTCCAAACAGCTTCATGCGGGCAAGACACTCCTTCTGCAGGGTGAGATACTCCTCTCTGAGATCCAACCACTCCTTCCTGAAGAATGGAACAGATCATGTATTAATGAATCGATAGATGGATGGATGGATCATGGATGCATTGATTGATGGATGGATGGATGAATGAATGAATTGATGGTTGGTTCCAAACAGCTTCATGCGGGCAAGACACTCCTTCTGCAGGGTGAGATACTCCTCTCTGAGATCCAACCACTCCTTCCTGAAGAATGGAACAGAGAATGTATTAATGAATAGATAGATGGATGGATGGATGGATGCATCGATTGATGGATGGATGGATGAATGAATGAATTGATGGTTTGTTCCAAACAGCTTCATGCGGGCAAGTCACTCCTACAGGGTAAGATACTCCTCTCTTAGATCCAACCACTCCTTCCTGAAGGATGGAACAGATCATGTATTAATGAATGGATAGATGGATGGATGGATGGATGGAAGGATGGATGGATGGATGGATGGATGGATGGATGGATGGATGGATGGATGGATGGATGGATGGATGGATGGATGGATGGATGGATGGATCATGGATGCATCGATTGATGGATGGATGGATGAATGAATTGATGGTTTGTTCCAAACAGCTTCATGCGGGCAAGTCACTCCTACAGGGTAAGATACTCCTCTCTTAGATCCAACCACTCCTTCCTGAAGGATGGAACAGATCATGTATTAATGAATGGATAGATGGATGGATGGATGGATGGAAGGATGGATGGATGGATGGATGGATGGATGGATGGATGGATGGATGGATGGATGGATGGATGGATGGATGGATGGATGGATGGATGGATGGATGGATGGATGGATGGATGGATGGATGGATGGATGGATCATGGATGCATCGATTGATGGATGGAT
Source organism: Echinarachnius parma (assembly GCA_037951105.1). Taxonomy (NCBI): domain Eukaryota; kingdom Metazoa; phylum Echinodermata; class Echinoidea; order Clypeasteroida; family Echinarachniidae; genus Echinarachnius; species Echinarachnius parma. Next base: position 117,730 of record JBAMJV010004303.1, read on the forward strand.
GGATGAATGAATGAATTGATGGTTGGTTCCAAACAGCTTCATGCGGGCAAGTCACTCCTACAGGGTAAGATACTCCTCTCTGAGATCCAACCACTCCTTCCTGAAGAATGGAACAGATAATGTATTAATGAGTGGATAGATGGATGGATAGATGGATGGATGGATGGATGGATGGATGGATGGATCATTGGATGGATGGATGGATGGATGGATGGATGGATGGATGGATGGATGGATGGATGGATGGATGGATGGATGGATGGATGGATGGATGGATGGATGGATGGATGGATGGATCATGGATGCATCGATTGATGGATAAATGGATGAATGAATTGATGGTTTGTTCCAAACAGCTTCATGCGGGCAAGTCACTCCTACAGGGTAAGATACTCCTCTCTTAGATCCAACCACTCCTTCCTGAAGAATGGAACAGATAATGTATTAATGAATGGATAGATAGATGGATGGATCATGGATGCATCGATTGATGGATGGATGGATGAATGAATGAATTGATGGTTGGTTCCAAACAGCTTCATGCGGGCAAGTCACTCCTACAGGGTAAGATACTCCTCTTTTAGATCCAACCACTCCTTCCTGAAGGATGGAACAGATAATGTATTAATGAATGGATAGATGGATGGATGGATCATGGATGCATCGATTGATGGATGGATGGATGAATGAATGAATTGATGGTTGGTTCCAAACAGCTTCATGCGGGCAAGTCACTCCTACAGGGTAAGATACTCCTCTCTTAGATCCAACCACTCCTTCCTGAAGAATGGAACAGATAATGTATTAATGAATGGATAGATAGATGGATGGATCATGGATGCATCGATTGATGGATGGATGGATGAATGAATGAATTGATGGTTGGTTCCAAACAGCTTCATGCGGGCAAGTCACTCCTACAGGGTAAGATACTCCTCTTTTAGATCCAACCACTCCTTCCTGAAGGATGGAACAGATAATGTATTAATGAATGGATAGATGGATGGATGGATCATGGATGCATCGATTGATGGATGGATGGATGAATGAATGAATTGATGGTTGGTTCCAAACAGCTTCATGCGGGCAAGTCACTCCTACAGGGTAAGATACTCCTCTCTTAGATCCAACCACTCCTTCCTGAAGAATGGAACAGATAATGTATTAATGAATGGATAGATGGATGGATGGATCATGGATGCATCGATTGATGGATGGATGGATGAATGAATGGATGGATGGTTGGTTCCAAACAGCTTCATGCGGGCAAGACATTCCTACTGAAGGGTGAGATACTCCTCTCTTAGATCCAACCACTCCTTCCTGAAGAATGGAACAGATAATGTATTAATGAATGGATAGATGGATGGATGGATCATGGATGCATCGATTGATGGATGGATGGATGGATGAATTGATGGTTTGGTTCCAAACTGCTTCATGCGGGCAAGTCACTCCTACAGTGTAAGATACTCCTCTCTTAGATCCAACCACTCCTTCCTGAAGAATGGAATAGATGTATTAATGAATGGATGGATAGATGGATGGATGGATGGATGGATGGATGGATGGATGGATGGATGGATGGATGGATGGATGGATGGATGGATGGATGGATGGTTGGATGGATGAATGAATGGATGGATGGTTGGTTCCAAACTGCTTCATGTGGGCAAGACACTCCTTCTGCAGGTTGAGATACTCCTCTCTTAGAATGGAACAGAGAATATGTGATTGAATGGATAGATGGATGGATGGATCATGGATGGATGGATGGATGGATGGATGGATGGATGGATGGATGGATCATGGATGCATCGATTGATGGATGGATGGATGAATGAATGAATGAATTGATGGTTGGTTCCAAACAGCTTCATGCGGGCAAGACACTCCTACAGGGTGAGATACTCCTCTCTTGGATCCAACCACTCCTTCCTGAAGGATGGAACAGAGAATATGTGAATGAATGGATGCTTGGATGGATATATAACTAGATGGATGGATGGATTAATGGCTCACAGCATGTTTAGTGAAAATATTCCAGGTTTCTTGGATTTAGATTTGCATATTGATTTTCAATTACACTTATTATAAGCTAAAATCAATACACCAAGCTGATCGAATACAACAAATTCATTACACTCAATTTATGACCATTAGAATATTTTCTCTCATAAATTAATGCAATTTAAATGAAAAATGAGCAAAGAAAATGGGGGTTTCAGGGAAAAACAGAGATTAAGGTTTTTCTTTAGCTCAGCTTGTCTAGCAATCCAGGGGTCTTGGGTTTGAATCCAGGAGAAACCCCATTTTGTTTGCTAACTTTTCATTTATGTAATATATTTCTGGTCAGTTTCCCTATGTTTGCAAGAACTCACTTGGAGATTACTCTGAGAAAGAGCGAATCTTCTTCCTCCTGCATTCTCCTGCTCAGCTTCTTCTTCCGACTCCTCTTCTTCTTATCCAGACTGCTCGCGTGAGACAGATCCGCAACAGACTCTTCCCGTGCGTCTTCATCTCCATCCCTCGTGGCTTTGCAGGAATCCCGTCGCTGCTTCTTGGCAATCTCGCATCTCTTGTCCGGTTTACTTTTGGTTTCTCCATCACCAGTCTCTTCGTCCGTCTCCTCCTCTTCCTCCTCATCCCGGAACCTCACCTCCCACTTGTCCCCTTCGCTCAGGCTCCGCTTCCTCTTCATCATCCTCCTCCCCATCTGTATCAGGGCCAGTCTTGTCTGCTCTTGGCTTTGTTCTGTCCTACCAACATCATCATCACCATCCTCCTCCTCCTCCTCCTCTTCGACTTTTGACTTCTCTTTCCCACTCTCTATCTTCTCCTTTTCTGCAAAAGATGCTTTTCTCTTAGCCGATTTAGAAGCATCCTCTTTAACATTTGAAGAATCATCATCATCATGTTTCCTTTTCAGTGTGTTCTTTGCATCACCCAAGTCTTTCACTTCGTCTCCAGGGGCAACCGGTTCTCTCTTGGTTTCTGCAGTTCTCTCTCTCACTGAGTCCTTTGCTTTCTTCTCCTTGTGATCTTGATCACCACGGTTACCATGACAATCAGCATTTTCAGATTCATCATCTAATCTACGCTTCCTCCTTTGCCTCTGTTTTTCCAAGTCATTGATCTTTGCCATCAGAATAGAAGAGCTTGCACTTTGTGTGTTGTCCTCCTCTTCCGCTCGTGCTTTCTTAGGGTCCCTATCTTTCCTCTTGTCTGAATATTGTTCCGACTTTCCCTGTTGCCGTTGCTGGTCTCCGGAGGAAACATTTTCTCTGTAACTGAGAGTGGAGTCAAAGTCAAGGGGAATGATTCTCTTCCGGCCTCTCATTGTGGGGAATTTGCCTGCTCTGGATCGGGCGTCTTGCGGCGGGTTATTCATCAGCTGAAGTGAGAGGGAGAAAATAATGAAATAAATAACTGACACAACTTACAAATGGTTAGGAATTCAGTTTGGTAATATAACCATTCAAATATCAGCATAACAAATATCAATAATTATATTAGAACATAAATTACATTCTCAAAAGCCTTCCACCATAACAAAATACATCTTAATGGAAATAAATCATTGTAGTTTTATGTAAATATTTGTCATGATTTCTCATTGGATGAAGTAGAATACAAAATCAGCCGAGTGAAATTAGACAACGCAAAATAGAAAATAAAACGTCTGATGGTTTGGATTGCCAAGTTGGTCAAGGAAAATAAGGAATAATTAAAGGGGACCACCAGGCAAAGAACAACACATAATTATATGTTTTGGTACCGTTTTGTGATATCAAATAGATACCCAACATTTTGCAAAGGGTTGTGTAATTCATAAACAAAGCAATTAATTTCCACCACTTACGGAACCACTATTATTTCTTGGTTCTGTACAGGCCAAACATTTGCGAGTGCGCCAATGCTATTCACACGTACGTTTGGAGACAATAGAATCCCGGACGATTCGTTCGCTCTGGACAAAGTAGTCTTCGTTCATTCAGACCCATGAACGCATGCTTTAGAATGGTGATGTGTTTTCCATTTTTTTTTCTTTTTCTGGAAACATATTTTGGTGAACTTGTTGATGGAATGGACTACTAATGATGTTACTTTTCATGTATAAGAATATTATTTGTGGGTGGTGGTGCCTTTTAATTAAATGTATTACGTGCCCTGCATCTGACTTCCTGTGAAGTGTGGACACTATTAACCCATTCAGGACTCACTGAGTTTGTTATAACATGCTTTCTCTATAGACCCTAGACCAAGTATTTTTAGGGACCAGTCCTGAATGGGTTAAGCTTACGAGCCAACACTTTTTTCAAGTGAAATCCAATGTGACTCAATTCAATCCCAGTGAATACCATTTTCCTATTAAAATTGCTTGTTCTCAGGATTTGTCCACATGTGACATTTTTTCTAAGAAGATTTTTCTAAATGATGTGTGAGATTCTCATAGAAAATTAATTATTTTAACCCAGTGAAACCAAGATCACATTTTATCTCTTTTCTTTTAGAATTTGAATTGAATTGATCATTTATTTCAAATCTCATAAAAACAATAACATTAACAAATCACATCAAAATTTACAAAATATAACAACAGATAAATACAATTATGAGAATGAGGAGACAGCTAGAAAGAGCAAAATAGCCTTATTAATGCTGCCACCGAATATATAAAATTGAATTAAAACCTACCTACATAACATAGACATATACAACATGAAAAAAAAAAAAAAAAAAAACATACACATATACAATTTTAAAAGGCCTGACCTAAAAAAAAAAAATAATTATAAACATTTACTGTAACAAGATTAATCTATATCTCCGTTTAAAAGCTGATAGAGTGGGGCTTAGTTTTACATGTATCGGTAATTTATTCCAAATTTTTGGTCCTTTAAAACAGATTGAGTTCATGGCTACATTATTATTTACACGCGGTAAACTATAAGTTAATTGATTTCGCATATTGTATGTATACTTATCGGAATTAAGATGAAACAAATTTGCAAGACTACATGGAATCAAATCTTTAAAACATAAATACATAAATATAGCAATGTTAAAATTATTAAGATCAAATACATTCAATAATTTTAAATCACAAAATATTGGTTTGGTATGGGCAAGGTAGTGGGCATGATATACAAGTCTTACGGATTTCTTCTGTAAACGAAACAATCTCATCATTGAATAATTACAATTGTTAGCCCAAGTAGTATTACAATAATGGAGGTATGGAGAAATAATTGCATTATAAATCATTAATAAAATATTTCGTGGAAAAAATTTCAATCGATTTAAAATACCAATACATTTAGAAAGTTTATTGCAGACAGTATCGATGTGGTCATGCCAAACAAGCTTACTATCGATCAAGACACCCAAAAACTTAAATGAATCAGCACGTTGAATAATCTTATCATTCATACAAATGACAACATTATCATAATCAATTTTCTTGTGAGTAAAAAACATGTAACGAGTTTTATTTACATTAAGAACCAATTTATTTAATATTAACCATTGATTAATTTTAAACAATTCAAAATTAAAATTCAAAATTAAAGTATCAATATCGTCACCTGACATAAACACACTGGTATCGTCTGCAAACAAAATAAATTGCAACTTATTTGAGACATTACATATATCGTTCATATAAACAAGAAATAAAAGTGGGCCAAGAATTGAGCCTTGGGGCACTCCACATTCAATTGCACTCATATCAGATTTATGATTATTAATGACAACATATTGTTTACGATTTGACAAGTAACTTTGAAATAATTTTAAAAGGACACCACGAATACCGTAATTATGTAACTTATATAACAAAATGGAGTGATCTAAAGTATCGAAAGCCTTACTCAAATCAAGAAACAAACCAAGTAATATATTTTTAGAATTAAAGGCTGAAGAAACTTTAGCAACTAAATCAATTATAGCAGAGGATGTGGAGTGCCCTGCTCTGAAACCATACTGTGTGTTAGATAAAATATCACACTTTTCCAAGAAGTTTAAAAGCCGATTATATATACATTTTTCTAAAATCTTTGAAAAAACAGGTAACACTGAGATAGGTCTATAATTGTTAAGGCTTGAACTCAGACCACTCTTATAAACCGGCGTTACTTTTGCCACCTTTAATTTATCCGGAAATATACCAGTGTTCAAAGAAGAATTAAATATATTGCACAATGGAAAACAAATTATGTGAATAACCTTTTTAATAATCGATATATTAATATCGTCACAACCCGCACTTGATCGATTCTGAAAATTACAAATTATAGTTACAATCTCTCCAGGAGTGATCGGTTTAAAAAATGCTGTCTGAGGATTTTCTTCCAAGTATTGCACAAAATCATTCTCATTAATATTATCACTTTGAAGGTGATTAGAAAGAGATATACCTATATTTACAAAATATTCATTAAACGATTGTGCTATATCATATTCATCTGTAATTTTCTGATCGTTAACTTCAATGCAATCGATCATACTTGATTTTGAAGTTTTTCCTAATGCTTTATTAATTACATCCCATGTTTTTTTCATATTATATTTAACATCAGAAAACAATTTTTTAAAATAGGCATTTTTTATACGCTTAATTTCATTATTCACCTTGTTTCGAAATTCTTTATAAATACGTTCTCTATAAGCAGTTGGATTCTTAATAAATTGTTTATATAAATCATACCTCTTTTTACACAATTTACGCAGCTCTTCATTAAACCAAGGCTTGTCTTTACGCAATTTAACAATCTTATTTTTTAGAGGAAAACATTCATCATATATTTCCATAAATTGATGTAAAAAATTGTCATACTTAACATTTGGGTCATTATTATTAATACGCCATGGTACTTTTTTCAATTTTTCAATAAAAATATTTATATTTCTATCACATAAATCACGTTTCTTTGTTATTCTACTTGTATCATTAACAAAATCATTATGAATACAATATATAGGAAAATGGTCACTAACGTCAACTAAAATAATACCAGACAAAATATTGTTTAAGTCATTTGTAAAAATATTATCAATTAAAGTAGCAGAATGATCAGAAACACGGGTTGGAAAATGAATGACTGGGTACATCGAATTACACATAAAAACATCTAGAAATTCGTTAACTTGATGACAAGAATGAGCGTCCAATAAGTTTAAGTTAAAGTCACCAGTAAAATATGAAATGTTACTTTCTTTATTTACCTTATGAAGTACTGAAGTTAATGATTCAATAAATAATGGCAAGGATGAATTTGGTGGTCTATAAATAACACTAAATAAAATATTCTTTGGGAAAGATTTAATTTCAATAAAAATACATTCAATAAAATCAGTAAATATATCTAAATCCAATCTATGTACAAATTTAAAATCATTACGAATATATGCACCTACCCCACCACCGACACGGTCTTGACGTGTATTACCAATAAAAGTATAGCTATCAACATTATAGACTGGGTCATTAGGTTTTAGCCACGTCTCTGTTAAACCAATTGCACAAAATTTATTATCTATACTGTCCAAAAATAAAGAGAAACTATCAAAATTTTTCTTAAGGCTTCTACAATTAAGATGCAAATATGAAAATCGATTATGTATCTGTTGCTCTTTAAAAAAATCATTAAACTCATTTGGGAGAAAATAATTCTGGTTCGGACCATAAATAGAATCTTCACTATCAATAGGAGATAATAATTCAGTCAGTTTCAACAAATATTTCGTGTGATGCATCCCATTTAACATATTATGAACAATCAAAGTTTCACAATTCTGATACTTTTGACTAGAAAGGGTTTTCCAATTCAAATATAAAATATCTCCATATAGAATTTTGAAAAATCAAAACCCATTTAACCCCTTGACTACGGGAACCAGGTGGGTTGTGTACAAAGTTTATGGGGATTTCATAAACTCATGGGGAACGGGTTACCAAACAACAATGAAAGAAGAAAAGAAATGTGAAACTCCAAAAACGGTTCAATTTCACAAAGTTAATGGATCCCTTTAACCACTTGACTACGGGAACCGGGTGGGTTGTGTACAAAGTCTATGGGGATTTCAGGAACTCGTAGTGAACGGGTTAATAGTATTTACCTCACATGCTCGACCAGCCTCTTGCGGGGTTTCAAATTCCACAAATGCAAATCCCTTGATGTCATTGGTCGACCTGTAGCGCGGCAGACTGATGTACACCACGTTGCCGCAGTGAGAGAAGGCTCTCTTCAACCAATCGTGGTCGGCTTTCCTTGGCAGGCATTCCTGAAAATCAAATAGAAAGTAAAACATTCTTCAATCACTACAAAGACACAAATGTAAAATAAAAAGTTTAAAATTCTCAAATGACTATACAGTACCATAATACAAAAGACGTTGACATACCAGAGAACAGTGAAATTTTGCTCATTTCTGAAGATTTGTCAAGCAAAGTGATGTGTAGGACATTGTACCAGTTAGACAATTTGTAACAAGACCATTGTAAATTGGCATCATGCCAAACAAATTTAAGAGAGTTACCTAAATGGCTTCATGCAGGTAAGCTTGCCAAATAGCATGTTTCAGCCTTATATGATAATGTAAAATGGACACTTCGAAATCTTAACCCATGGATATTTGCCAGAGTGGGCCCAAAGTGTATACTTACCACATAAACCATGCAATCATCTGGGTCATGCTTTGGGGTTCCGAGGGGGAGTTTCCTTCGCACCATGTTTCCGTCCTTGCTCAGCTCCAGCATTGACGATTGCTGCACTGCCATGACAACCGTCTTCCGGTCGGTTGTCATGTTCTTGATCTTGTTGAAACTGGCGATGACATCCAAGCTCACATCTTTATTGAAAGGGTTAAGAAAAATGTAATACAAATAAGTATGTAACATAAATGAAAATGTAATATAAATAAAAAGGAACACAAAAAAAAACAGTAAACTACAAAGCCCTTCTGACGGTCGTTCGTCTCTGCAACCCTCTTCAAAATCTGTGATGGTCAGAAGCCCTTATAAACCTGGTGAAAACCCAAAGGATAAGAAATGTACGATGGATCACTGAACTGATGCAGCTTTAACACAAATAATTTCAGAGAAAAAATTAACCAGAAATAAAAACAAAAATGCATAAAGGTAATAGGATTTCCCAGGGGGAACCATATATCTATTTCGTGTTGTTCTCCCTCTGTTTGCAAAAATTAAAAATAATCACCTTAAAGGGGTAGTTTAGTTTTGGTAGAGAGGGCGCTGCACATCACAATTTTTTTGTGAGGTAATAAAAAACTGAGTGTCGAATTGGAGAGAACATGCAGTTTTAATGGCAGAATAAACTTTATTTGGTCCAAATCGACCCAGAAACGGCTGAAATATCAATAAATATATCTGATCTCATAATTATTTGGGGCCCAAATAATTAGATGAATTTTTGAAAAAAATAAAAAAATGCTTGCACTTTTTCAACATTTTTCAAAAGCCTTTCAAATGTAAATAGTTGTTGATGATCTCGCTATTTAATCATCATATCAATAAAACATCACATGCATTATTTTGAATGAAAAATGGTTGAAACCAATGCCTTTTTATAAAGCGCCCCCGTTTTAATGGCTCTTTTTGAATGATAACAGGCTTTTTACTTGGTCGTTTATAATTTTGTATACCTTTCGATCATGATGGCGTTATAACTATTAGTTTATAATGTTACTGTGCAGGTTTTGGCTACTTAAGTTCAGCCTTGCCAAAACTAAACTACCCCTTTAATTGTAACTATTAAAATTGACCTACAATTTTGTAATATTTTAAAACGTACAATTAAAAACAAATCACAGATTGTACAACATACAGTCTCGATACTCGATCACAGCCCACATCCTACAGGTACAGGACCAGGAAAAGGCTACCATTATGCACTTATTCATATACTACCGGCATTATATTGTTGTGTATCATAGGCACTGCATGTTTTTTTGAATGGGAACACATACCATCAAATCATGTATTTTCATACTACTTGTATGACCATTTACATTGAAGATGTGCCGATATAACCATTTCTTACTCCTTACACAGCTACAATGCAAATGGTCATACTAGGGTATAACCATAATTTACCATTTCCTGGGAGCACAGAGTACATAGACAACACATGGGTGGAGGTCAATAATCAAAACACCAACCATACATTGCCATTGCCCATGACAGCCACAGCCTGCTACACACAAACAGTATGGTGAACATGTCTGTGTTGAGTGATTTCTTACATCTTTGATCAGATTTGGTCATCTCCTTTTGTAGAAAGCGGTCGTTCCTGAGGTTTGCGTCGCTGAAGTAGAACTCAACTTGCCGACAGACGTCCACCATCACCTTCTTCAATCGCTTCCGGGGTTTCTTCTCCATCCTCTCTCTTAGTGTTAGTCTTGGGCTTGAGAATAGCAGTTTGGCCTTGAGTGTGAACCTCCCCTGCAAGCATGGGGCTTATAAATGCGTTGTGTTGTGTGTGAACTAGTAGCTTCGGGTCCTCAGGATTAAAACTTGATTGGAAAAGAAAAAATACATTCATGATAGTTGAACATCGGAACACTTCTTTAATCGGAACACAATCTTTAATATCTTTTTAACAAAAGGGAAATTCTAAAAACCAAAACCAGTTCCATGCTTACAAGTATTGTTAATACAAATACAACAAGGGATGAGGGAATCGTTAGAATTCCAAGTAGATTTTGAGGATTCGAACAATGTTACTAGATCCCTTTAAATGTGCCCAGCACAGCACCTGCTGCATACCTGTGAACTGTCATACATTACTTTGTACATGTTAGTGTTACACACATCATAGAGGCACTGATTTTCCGTTTTTAAAAAAGGCCTTTTCCGTTTCAGAAAATCAGGAATTCCGTTTTTACCTGCCTGAAAAACGGAAATTCCGTTTTGCCATAGACTTTGTACATGTGAAAAACTGCAAATTCCGTTTACATAGAACTCCATACAAAATTTAATGAGTAGGGTAAAATCATGATTTTCACCCACAAATCATCAAAATTTGGGGGGAATGTGTCCTGCCTGATATCAGGAAGGACTTACCACAGGCCAGAGAGTAAATATCTTTAAAATTCATTTAATAATGATTAATGCTGAGTTGGTTTGGTCGATCACACCGGTTCCCCACCGTCACCAGCAGGTCCCGGTTTCGTTTTCTTTGGAACGGGGTCCGAAAAAGAAAGAGGTCAATTCCGCGATTTTCCGCGATCGCGGAAAATCAGTGCCCCTAACATCATAGTTCTATTCCTTTATTTGATATCGGTAGCATCACCCGGACTCGGGTCGTAGACAGAGTCAACTCAAAGTGAATTCGCCAACACCCCTCACGCAATCCGTACAGTAGCCCTGCCGCGCGAAAAAATATGCACTGTCAGCAATAACAATGTGATTCTGACTTCTGTGCGTAAATAATTTATGTAATTATAAACAAACACAGTGAAAGTGAAACAGTAGTAGGGCCTATTGGCGAGGACAGACAGTCGGCTGAGCTACGGTGACCTGCACTGCAGCTGGCAGCTTGCTACTGTGTTAGGCCTTAGGTTAGATTGATCCAGATACAATTATTGCAATAGAGGCGGAGAGCATTCTGCCATTGAACTGATTTTTGTCATTCGACTCAGTCTTTGACTTGGTCTTTGAGTCTTTGTTGGCACTTGGCATGTTTTTGGAAAAGATTAATCACGGAAAGACCAATGCCATGGCGATGGCGATGACCGATGTCACATCTACAACATATGATCAGGCAATTCCAAATATGGCCCTTTCTGTAATATGGCCCCCCTGTTTATCAGCTGATTAAGCACATTAACACAGATAAATCTGCGCAGTGAACTTCTTTTGCTTATCTATTTTCCTCTGTGGTTAAGCGCAATAAGAATCATCACGCAAGCAAAAACCATCTTCTGCGCGCTATAGTCAAGTGTGTACAAATGAATGGGAAATTTGTTTGCACAGGGGAATAATTGACATCGTTTCAGAATCGGCTCAGATTTGGCAGATTTGTCAAGTTTATACAAATGTTTTGTGGATAAATGTAATCTTGAAGATTTTAAGAACACTTTGATGGCACTTTTATTGGAAAAAGTTTATCATTTATCAAAGAAAACGGACCTTTTAAATAGGGGGGCCATATTACGGCACCTTCTTTCAATGTGATTTGTTTACGCAATGAAATGCAAATCGCCATTAGCATTACCATTACGGCCTTTTACGGGACAAGTACGATTGCAATCGGCAAAATGGTATGGCATTGTTTTTATCTTCATTTGAACTAAAGTTCATTCTTGACGAATTTTGTGGCTTCTTCAAAGATATTTTTTCAGATATCGGCCATATTCGGACACCGCATCATTATTGTAAATGGTCCTGATGTCAGCAATAATTTGTAGAGCTCATGAGACATGATAATATTATAGCGCATCCGTTAGTCATGCATGCCAAGTCGTCGTGGGCACGTCTTCAAAGCGAATGCCTTTTCTCTAAAGTTTATAATGTCTTACTGAAGTCAATAACATGCACCTGTCCACAAAACGTGAATGCAATGTCAATGTCCAATGACAATGCGTTGCACGCCGCGCTGTTGCCGTTGCGAATTTCACTCACCAGCGGTTAATCAGTAGATTGCGTGCCGAACCTGCCCCGTGTTTGTGCTAGTCCCATATCGATGTCGATGAGAAGCCCGCGAGCAGAATGTTTTATTTTTTGTGATTTTAACGTTTTGCTATAATGCTTTATCGAAATGATCCCTATATTCTATCATTTTGAAATTCCTGACAATTTTAATAATAAAGGTAGGAAGCAACACATAATTACCTAAAATCTGGAGAACAGTCGTTTTTTTCCAGCAGCCAAGATAGAAGTTGGCCGGAAAGTTACCGAATTCGATTCCGACGTCGCCGGCCTACCCGGCAAATATACACCAACGAACGTTGAGGGCGTAAACACGAGACCACACCACAGAAATACAATATTATAATTACCCACGCTTACCCACGCCGATGAAATCGGCAGGGGGTTATGTAAAGGGTTCCGTATGTTTGTTTGTTTGTCTGTTTTTTTTTTTTTTTTTTTGTTTGTTTGTTTGTTTGTGTACAAGATAACTAGAGAACGGGTGAACGGATTTGCACCAAATTTTCAGGGAATGTTTGGATAGTGACATGGAAGAATCGATTAGATTTTGGTGATGATTGGTTGACCCCTGCAAATTCTGTGGAACCTTGAAGTTTGAGTATGTATTTAATGCACGTGTGTGCCTAAATAATATCTGCACGTTATAGGCGCGGTACGGTAACCTCGCTGAATCCAATCGAGCAGCAACTAACAAGTTTAGTCCAGGTGTGCATCGCGATCGCGCGCACGGTACCATATGTTATGGTACGGTACTTTCGATTCCGGGTTAATTAATACGGAACGGAATTGAATTGCAACACGCTGATCTGAACTTTGAAGCGCCAAGAAATTGGTAAGTTTCCGAAAAATACATTTATTTATTTAATAATTATTATTGACCCGACACTAATGTGAAGATGAACAGATGTTCATTTTTACATATTGAATACATCTAGACTGGTTAGAATCAGGAAAATAGGGGAAAATGGATTGATTATACAAAAGTAAAACAGTGTGCAGTCTCATTGTCAATAATTTTGTACACTGCCTCGCCATGGGGCTGCCGCGCCGCAAGCAAGCGGCCTACACCCTGGCCTAGGCATTTTCACTGCAGTTCGCCAGTTGCAGTCGCAAAATAATAATTAATGGCATTAATGCACACATCCTGGCCCAATGACCAGAACAATGGTGATGATCCTCTCAAGTGGACAATTTACATGCAATTTAAACTTATACGCTTAAGATAAACATACAGTTCATACACTCGTTCTGTTCAACGGTTGATCACTATGTTTTAGGATGCATCGGTAAGCAAAACAGGGTTGAGGCCGACGAAGGGGTAGAACAGGGCTAATGGGAGGCGTGGGTATGCTGACTTTGTCGGCCTTCTAGTTTAATATCTTCATGGTAGCTGACCTGTACTCCAGTGATTGACGAATGATGTCACTGCAGGTCAACAATAGAATTTGCTCTGGAGGGTTTTTTAGGAGGTGGGGCTTAGCAACATGAAGACAAATAAATGATAAAATGTTTACAAATATACAAAACATATTTGGGTCAAACCGTTTACAAATATTGAATGTGTACATTAATACAGATGAACATAGGTCAACATGCATTTGGGTTGCAGGGCCCCTTTAAAGGGCAATGAAACCCAAGAAAAATGTTACTTTCATAGTCTTGCAGAGATTAAGAAGAACAATCTCTGAAAGTTAGAGCATAATCGGGTAATAAACAAGAAAACTACGGCTCTTTGAAGATGTCCATTTATTCCTATGGGGAACTCAAATTGGCAACGCACTCTGTTAGGTGTGTGGACAACTCCCCATATGTTTTGTACACAAATGTTCCCATTTTTACAGTTTTCTTCATAGTCACATTTTCCCATTCCCCCAACTCATGATATGTTATGTATAAAAGCATTCTACAAAACATATGTTGAACTCGAACGAAGGGTAAACATACATTTTGAGAAAATTTAACAAAACTGAAATTTTTTGTACAAAATGTATGGGGAGTTGTCCACAACTTTGACAGAGTGCGTTGCCAATTTGAGTCACTCAAAGAAATACATGGCTCTTTTCAAAGAGCCATAGTTTTTCTTATTTCTTGACCGATTGTGCTCAAATTTTCAAAGACTTTTAATTATATTTAGTGTCTTATTGTGCATACAACAATTTGTCTGGATTTATCCTTTAAATGCCATGGCAACTGCAACACAAATGAGTGCGCAATGCGTAATTACTTTAGCTTTTTGCGTAATGTGTTATTTTATCCAATGAATCCACGTCTGGTAATTTATTCAAATGAACAAACTCTGACGTACTACCTCATTTGCATTCACTTCAGGACTTATTTTCAAAAACTCGCTGCTGAAGGCGTGGCCTATCTCTGTGGTTAAAACCAAAGACTGTAGAGACAGCTACAGCTCACTGGCGGTCGCGCAGCGATGTCCCTTCAAACAGAATGAAGATTCAAATCGAGCTTAAGCCTAGAGCTTAGTAGCCATATGAAATTTATTATATCACTGTATTTGTATCATTTTTATTAATAAAAAAACATTTTAAAATTATAGACGATTGCTTTTTTTGGAAATTCAGTTCCATTCTTTAGTAAGAATTTAAAAGAAAATAAGGATCAAAATGTACTTACAAATATTCGGCAAATCAGGCTAGCATGAAGATTGAGCAACAGCTTAAGTGTCGACCTTAGTAACCTATAGGAATATGTTTTTATGTAGAATTAATATTATCCTCATGATAAGAAAAATATTTAAAAATTATAGTCGATAGCGATTTTACAATTGAAATCAAAGCTGTGAGAAACATATTTTTTAAATTTAAAGATTTGTTACCGTGTAGAGAAAAATGGCAATGGCTACTCGCGTGTTATAATGTTAATGCGCGCTCAGTCCGCGCACTGTCTTTATTTAATTCTTTATAATTGTACGCGCAAATTGTGCGCAAAGCAAATTTCACGCGCGATATGCAAATTTAGGGTCGTCAAACTTTATCACGTCATCTTGAAGTTATTTTTAGTCAGGCGAAGTAAACATTGTTATTGTGACGTCATAATGAAAAGCCTGCGTATCAAAGTGCGTGTTAATTTTGTACATCGCGCTCTGCCCATTCACGTTGTACAGGATAATTGCACAGTGGTCGGTCTTTCCATTAAGCGTCTTTGTTAAAACGCTATATGAATATTCAGTTGGGCTCCTAGTATTTATATTGTATTTCTGTGAGACCGCAACACGTAAGTGTTTACGCCCTCAACGTTCGTTGATATACACTATACGTGATTTTGCATTGCCAATTTAAAGCATTTTATATGGTTGATTTTTTCGAAAAATTATTGTTTTGTGAGGTAATGAAAAACTGAGTGTCATGATTGAAAGAACATAGCCTACAATTCATGACAGAATAACCTTTATTTGATCAAAATCGGTTCACAAACATCTGAAATATCAATAAATATATCAAATCGGATATTTGAAATTGTACTGGGGATATCCCATATAATTTATTAAATGCTTATTTTTTTAAAAGTTTACAAAAAGAGGTTTTTTAATAGTTGTTGATTATCTCTCTATCTAATCACTATTTCAACAAAACATCACATGCACAATATTTTATGTTAAATGGTTGAAACCGATGAGTGCCCTCTTGAGTTTTAACGGCTCTTTTTTTAATGATAACAGGCTTTTTACTTTGTCATTTGTAATTTTGTATTCCTTTCGGGCATGGCGGAGTTATAACTATTAGTTTGTAATGTAATGGTGCAGGTTTTGGTTACTAAAATTCAGTTTGACCAAAACTGTACTCTCTTTACCAAAACTCAACTATCCCTTAAACTTTAGTAACCAAAACCTGCACCATTACACTTACAAAATAATAGTTAACTTCACCATGCTCGAAAAGTATACACAATATTACAAATGAACTAAGTAAAACCCGTTATCATTCAAAAAGAGCCGTTACAACTCAAGAAGGCGCTTTCTAAAAAAAAAATGGTTTTAGCCATTTTTCGTACAAAATTGAGATATCATCAACATCTTTTGAAAAACCTATTCAGATTTTTTTTTCAAAGTAGTATCTTAGGCATTTATAAAACTTTTTCTTAAAAACATCAAAATATCCCCTGACAGTGAAGAATTTTTGAATAAAAATATGTTTATGGATATTTCACAGCCGTTTCTGAACCGATTTTGTTCAAAAAAAAGTTTATTTCTGTCATCAAAATTGTATATTCTTTCAAATTTGCGCAATGACTGGTCAGTTTTTCATTATCTCACAAACAAATATTTTTTGAAGTGCCCCCCTATATACCAACAATCCTATCCCTTTAAAGGGGTAGTTCAGTTTTGGTAAAGAGGGCGCTGCACCGACAGAGCATATTTGACAGAGCATATAATTTTAGAAACGGCTAAAATATCAATAAAATAATATCCAGTCGGAATAAATTTGGGCTCCAAATTTATTAGGTGATTTTTCAAAAAATTATAAAGAATGCTCAAAAGAGGTTTTTAAATAGTTGTTGATGATCTCTCTATAGTTATCATTATTTCAACAAAACATCACATGCATAAATTTGTATGTAAAATGGTTCAAATCAATGCTTTTTTAGAGAGCGCCCTCATGTGTTTTTAATGGGCTCTTTTTGATAGTCGTTTGTAATTTTCTATACCTTTCGGGCATGTGGAGTAATAACTAATAGGTTTGTAATGTTATTGTGCAGGTGTTGGTAACTAAAGCTTCAGTTCTACTCCAAAACTGTAGCTATGGAGTATTGGTACTTCCAGAAATGCCTAAATTGGTTGGTTTTAATTCCATTTGAAAGTTCCTTGAATAGGCATATTGTTAAAATGAGAATCATTCCCTTTCAAATGCTCTCATAGTTGAACAATTTGATTTCAAGATATTTTATTCATATACCGGCCGGAGACATTTTTACTTTTTAGAAAAATACAAACAAAAAATGCTATAGACTACTTTGATATATGTGTGTTGGGAATCAGTAGCGTAGCGACGGGGGGGGGGGGGAGGGGGGGGAGGGTGGGGGGTTGGCGCACGGTGGAGGGGGGGGGGGGGCACGTGCCCCCAATAATTTGGAAAAAACAATAGAAAACATAAGGGGACATTAAAAAAACACAAATACATAGGGGTGTGCCCCCCAATAATTTTGCGTGCGCCCCCCCCCCCACCACCTCAATCAGGTTACAGTCCGTTATTCCGAAGATTCGTTATTCCGAAGGTTCAGTTATTCTGAAGGTTCAGGTTATTCCGAAGGTCTCGTTATTCCAGAAGGTTCGTTGTATTCCGAAGGTTCGTTATTCCGAAGTTCGTTATTCCGAAGTTTCGTTATTCAGGGTCGTTATTCCGAAGGTATCGTTATTCCGAAGCTCGTCTTGAGTCCGAAGGCTCGTTATGTCCGAGGTTCGTTATTCCGAAGTTGTTATTCCGAAGGTTCGTTATTCCGAAGGTTCGTTGATCCGAAAATAAAATCGGGTTCGTTAAGTCCGAAGGTTCGTTAGTCCTAAATTGAAATAGGGTTCGTTAATCCGAAAATTAAATAAATACGGACGTAGAAAAGAATTGAGTTGATTTGATTTTGAGCAGAGTGTGACTTGGGAAAGGGGATCAATCTTACTCTAATTTGCCGTGGCTGCATAAATATGGGGGGGGAGGGGGGGGGGGGGGGGGGGGTGGGGGAGAAGGGGAGGGGGGGCAAAGAGTGAGCTTTACAATTCTAGTCAAATTGTATTTCATTTTCTTTTGTAAAACAGTGCCAATAAGAACGAGATATATATATTTATATCTTTCTCATGTAAAAAAACATGAAATAGAAACCCAAATAAATTTGATATAATTATTACATTATGTCATAAAGTTAGATTTTGCTGTTTGATATCAGTCCAAAATCACATTTTATTTGTCTGAATTGTATGTATTTCATCCATATAATAGCAACCTAAGGGCAGGGTGTGAGGAGGGGGGGGGGAGGGTGTTCCCCCCCCCCCCCCCCCCCCCCCCCCCGTTAGGGAGCTTTGGCATTTTTAAAACTGAAACTCGTGCAATCAGAGTTTTTACTCTCTTTTCCATAAAATTAGATAAAAGCATGATTTAAATTGATTTGGGAGGGGGGCCCATGACACCCCCCCCCCCCTCCACCACTACGCCAGTACACACACACACACACACACACACACACACACACACACACACACACACACACACACACACACACACACACACACACACACACGACACACACACACACAAACACACGCACACACACCCTATTTCATTTTCGGATTAACGAACCCTATTTCATTTTGAGGACTAACGAACCTTCGGAATAACGAACACGATTTCATTTAAGTGTAGGACATAGCGAACCTTTCGGAATAACGAACCTTCGGAATAACGAACCTTCGGAATAACGAACCTTCGGAAATAACGAACCCGATTTAATTTTAGGAATAGCGAACCTTCGAATAACGAACCTTTCGAAATAACGAACCTTCGGGAATAACGACCTTCGGAATAATGCAACAATGTTCGGATTAACGAACCCTATTTCATTTTCGGATTAACGAACACTCAGGTATAGGAAATTTGCGTGTTCGTAATAACGAACCTTCGGAATAACGAACCCTTCGGAATAACGAACCGCACGCCACTGTTCGGAATAACGAACCTTCGGGAATAACGAGCCGCACCCGTAAATTTTTGCTGGTCAGAATGTTCGAGCCCCTGGGCCCCGATGTAAGTATCACAACTTCAAAGCCATGGGAACAAAACTGTAAAATTGGACATCAATGGAAGCTCATTAAAAGCCTAACCTAATTACCTAGAACGACTTATTTTGGCGACAAAAAGAGCAAGGAATTAACAACAATGATTCCACACTTATATATATGTGTTATGCATTGAAAATATAATGAAGGGACAGATGATCAAGAAACAGCTTGAGGCATGCAGAGATATACAGAGTGTCCCAGAAAGGTTGCAACACTTACGATCGTTAAGTTCTCGACACCATCGACAAATGTCATTGTGTTTATTTCATTGGATAGAACATTCTTTTTCCAACAAAATGATACCATGAACATGGCTTTTGGGTAAGGCGTTTGGATCCTAGGGCCATTTTTCTGAGGCATGTCGTTATCCTATACTTTGTTACTTTTCGTCTCCAGGGATCCTCTGAACAATGAGACATTCTCGCCCCATGGCCTGCCATAGAATTAGCTGTACAGAAGAACCGCATGACTGCTCCCCCCTTTAGTAAGGAAGACAATGTGAGCCATTCTTATGTACAGCTAATTCTACGGCAGGCGTGGGTCGAGAATGTCTCAGTGTTACCGAGGATCGCTGGAGACGAAAAAGTAGCAAATTTAGGAACGACTATGCCTCAGAAAAAATGGCCCTAGGATCCAAACGCCTTACCAAAATCCATGTTCATGGTATCATTTTGTTGGAAAAAAGAATGTTCTATCCAATGAAATAAAAAAACAATGACATTCGGTCGATGGTGTCGAGAGAAATTAACGATCGTAAGTGTCTGCAACCTTTCTGGGACACTCTGTATAGGATGTGATAGAAAATGTCACTTATAAGCTCTAAGCCCCGTTGCAGTAAAAAGTCTGCTAATTGTAAAAGTGCACTTGATTGCAAGTCAGATCATGTGACTAAAATGCGCATTTATATTTGTTCAAATGTTCACTATTTCTGTTTAATTATTCAATTTAATCTGATTGCAACAATGTATGCAACCATGGAACGAGGGCTCGACCTTAATTGACCCAGGAACAGCCTAGTTTAACTATATATATATCTATGTTTGGTTGATCCATGGTTGATTATTTCGGTTGAATTAGTTAGGAAGGTATGTGTAGCTCTGCTGAGTCTGCTGTATTATTTGATTCGTATTCGTTATTCGAGCATAGTGGCAGCACGATAAGTTAGAGCCAATGATGCTAAATTGCCTAAGTACCATGGTAAATGTTACGTGTCCGTTTTCGACGGCCCAATGGGCTCCGAGGTAATTGCTTCTCCCTCCCCCCCCCCCCCCCCCCCCCGCCCCTCACCAATGGGGCCCCAGCGATCTCTTATTTTTAAAGTGTGTGCAGTAAACCATAGACAGACAAATAAGTACGAAAGTAGATCAACCCATTCATCAAAGTATTACACGTAATGTGAGGTAACTTTCTATCAGGCTTTACTTCTATTGTGAGAAAGGCCGGCCGCCAAACGGGGGTGAAAGGAGTGAGCAGATAAACAATACAACAGGGACGTCCTGATACATCTTGTAGGGAATAATGACGATTAATCCTGATAAGTATCACTAATCAAAGATGTGAACAAATATGTAAAAGAGTGGATATCAATGATGCTCATAAAGAGCCTCACTAATAACTAGAATATCCTTTGTTACATGATGTATGTAAACAAAAATAAAATAAAACAACATACCACAGTCCAGGTCGGTTCACTTACAGCTATGTATATCCTGCTAATTGAAAATTAATGAAGCGTTAATCCCTAGAAGACAGTTAACAAACAGATTGATTCATAACATAGGAGGGTCGATCGTAAAGGTCCACATACTTTTAGCTCTTAACTCTTACTTATAACCTCTGGGACCTCGATGGGCAAATGATTAGTAAAAGTGTAATAAATTGCCAGAAAGACAATAATATTGTGACTAAATGCGCACATTCTGCTTGTTCAAGTGTGCCTTGTTCTAATATGCAATGAATTTCAATTTTACAATAGATTTTCAAACATGTATGCAATTATCTTTTAGGATTGAATGAGTTAGGAGGTTTGTGTGCTCATGCTGAGTTATGTTGATGTGGTTATACTAATCTAGCCTTATTGACATCAATGAGGTTAGAGCCAATGATGCACATTGCCATGGTAAATGTTGTTGGTCCGTAATCGAGCCCCTGTGCCATAACGGTATCCACCCAAAATAATATTCTTATAACTGAAAGGCAACTCCTTTAGTAGTCCATTCCTCCATCAACAAGTTCACACAAAATATGTTTCCAAGAAACAAAAATATATAATTGGAAAACACATCACCATTTTAAGCATGCGTTCATATGGGTCTGCATTTACGGATACTACTTTGTCCAGAGCGAACGGAATCGTCCGGGATTCTATTGTGTCACGCGTGAATAGCATTGGCGAGCGCACTCGCAAATGTTCTGGGCCCGTACGGAACCAGGAAATGATAGTGGTTCTGTAAGTTGTGGTAATGAATTGCTTTGCTTATGAATTACACAACTCTTTGCCAAATGTTGGGTATCTATTTGATATTTTTAAAAAAACCGAAACCAAATCATGTAACCTAATTATGTTTGAAAAAATGGCTTAAACCAATGAGTGTTTAGAGAGCGCCCTCTTGAGTTGTAACTTGTAACGGCTCTTTAAAAAAAAGTGATAACAGGGTTTCTACTTAGTCGTTTGTAATTGTGGTATATAGTACATTTTGAGCATGGTGGAGTTATAACGTATTACTTTGTAACGTATTGATGCAGGTTTTGGTTACTTAAATTAACGTTTGACCAATACTCATAACTATCCCTTTAAAGGGGTAGTACATTTTTGGTGAAGGCTGAACTTAAGTAACCAAAACCTGCACAGTAACATTACAAACTTATAACTTATAAGCTCCACCCATGCTCGAAAGGTATATAACATTACAAACGAATAAGTAAAAAGCCTGTTATCATTCAAAAATGAGCAGGTGTAAAAAGCAGCAAAAGGGGCGCTCTCTAAAATAGGCATTGGTTTCAACCATTTTTCATACAAAACTATGCATGTGATGTTTTGTTGAAATAATGATTAAATAGAGAGATCATCAACAACTAAACCGAACACAAAAAGTAACTACCCCTAAACAATTTGCCCCATAATTTCATAACTGAGAATCATTTCAAGATTTCTCGTC